>BJBW01004422.1:0-95627 GCA_004320125.1 Scolopax mira
CCTTGAGTACTGTGTCCAGTTTTGGGCCCCTCACTACAGGAAAGACATTGAAGTGCTGGAGTGTGTCCAGAGGAGAGCCACCAAGCTGGTGAGGGGTCTGGAGAACAAGACCTATGAGAAGAGGCTGAGGGAACTGGGCATGTTTAGTTTGGAGAAGAGGAGGCTGAGGGGGGACCTCATTGCCCTCTACAACTACTTGAAAGGAAACTGTAGAGAGGCAGGGGTTGGCCTCTTCTCCCAAGGGAATAACGACAGGACCAGAGGGAATGGTATGAAGCTGAGACAAGGGAGATTTAGATTAGATATTAGGAAGAATTACTTTACTGAAAGAGTGGTCAGGCACTGGAACAGCCTGCCCAGGGAGGTGGTGGAGTCACCGTCCTTGGAGGTATTTAAGAAACGTGTAGACATTGCTCTTCAGGTCGTGCTTTAGTGCCCAAGATTATTGGTCTGTGGTGGGGTGTGGGGTTTAGTTGGTGGGTGCTTTCTTTGTATGTGGGTTTTATGGGTTTGTTGGGGTTTCTTTGGTTGGTATTTTTTTGTGGTGTTTTTTTTTTTTAAGTTTTTGGTTGGTTGGTTTTGTGTTGTTTTTTAATGTGGTTGGACTCAATGATCTCAAAGGTCCCTTCCAACCACTAAGATTCTGTGATTTACACTACCCTCCAGGATTAAATTCCTTAGGCCATATGGTCTGTGGCAGTATGAAATAGAGTTTACTCCCTGCTAGTTTCTTAAGCCTACTGGCCTTACTATTGTGCTTCAGGACAGTTGGTCTGGATCTTCTCTGGGCTTACATACATCACCTGCATGTATATCACCAGGTCATCTGTGAGTGTTTTTGAAAAGTATTTAAGTATCTGATCTAAAGTTGTGTTACATAAGGGAGTATGGTGCAGTTTTGCTGGAATAGTATCAGAAAATAGACAAATCTGTTGCTAGCCTGTCCGTTCTGCCTATAGAGATTGAACCCCAGGGAAAACTGCTCCCAGCGTTGCATTTTGCTTTTCTTTTTAGGATGAATGCTTTTTGGGAAGCATTGACTCCCACTGGACTTAGATAGTGTACCTGTAGTATGCATGATTGGAGGCTAGACTTTTGGGGTGAATAAGCTAAATTTTATGGTAACATACACATAACATCAATCTGTTCATAGTATGTTTTCTTCTGGTCTGATAAACTTAAAAATAATCTGGAGGGAAAGGAATAGTAAAATAACATCTAAGAATTTATAAAGGCCTCAAGAAACTTTTTACCTGGGTTGGGTATTTAAGGTGTATTTGGACTAGTCTTCCAGTAACAGCAGGGTAAACTTGCTCCATGGGAAGTTACCCTTTCTCTGACTTAATTTGGTGTTCTATAAATCTCTGGCAAGGTTAATCTTTAAGACAGATAAAAGTCTGCAGGTGATTGGGTTGACTGTATCTGATGATGAGACTGTAGTATGTGTCACTAGTTCTTAGAGAACAGCTTTGAAAAAAACATTTAGTGGTAAATTTTCTGCATTCTCAGTTTCACTGTCTAATTT
This sequence comes from Scolopax mira, assembly GCA_004320125.1. NCBI lineage: Eukaryota > Metazoa > Chordata > Aves > Charadriiformes > Scolopacidae > Scolopax > Scolopax mira. Next base: position 1,526 of record BJBW01004422.1, read on the forward strand.
GATTATTTCTGAACTTCCTCTGGATTTTGCATTGTACTTACAAAAAATAAACTAATTCAGAAGTTACCAGGAATTTGCCTCGTCAGCTAAGAAGCATTTTTGAAAAATTGGTTAATGGAATTAAAAGAATCTGGGGAATCACATCTCTTTATTTGCAACATATCAATGTTTTATTTTAACTATGTAACATGAGGGACTGTGGAGCCAAAATATTTTGGCTGAGAAGCAGTTTCTCTTAAATGCTTGAAAGAAAATACAACAACAGAGTGCATGTCAGGCATCAATAAGAGAATCTTCTAAAAATAGAGCTTAATAAAAAGTATCGTCTTTTTCTTGGTAAATGTTTTGATTTTCAAAATAATATTCAAGTTACATAAGAGGAAATGGGGGGGAACCTAAATAATCAGAGTTTTTAGAAGTGAGAGAACTTTTAAGTGGGAAAATCACTATGCTTGACTTGTGAAAGACATTAATAATATCATCTGTTAGTGTCTTTGACTTGATACGAGGAACTCCGCTGTTCTTGTCATTGTAGGATTTGCAACAAAAAGCCACTTAGTACTCCACGGATCTTTGCATATAAATCAATAATAAATGATTATTTATGGACACACACACACACAAAAACCCTTGGTGTTAGAAATGTTAAGGTATGATGCAGCTTTACTCACAGTTATCACTGCAATGGTTTGAGAAATCTGAAAAATATCTTTAAATGGTTTTGGATTTTGTGTTTTGTCTCTTTTTTCTAAGTCAAAAAGATTTAAGTCCTAAGCATTGAGAAATATGTTTTTTGTAGAAAGTGAAGGAATTCAATGGTAGATTGTGGGTACTGACATGAGGAGCTAATGCTGAGTCAATCTTTAGAGCATTTTACTAAATAATAGAGTGAGAAGTGTCATGGGGACTATTGAATAGGAATATTTGTAGCTTATCAGCAACATGAGCATAGAAGAAGTGTGAAATGCTAAATTTCATCTGAGAAAATTAAAAAAAGGACTGGGTGGAGGGACAAAGCAAACCCTCCCGTTCCCCTCCCTCAAATGGTGCTTGACATGTGTATATCCATGTGTAAAAGAGTAAATCCATGTATCGCCAGATGCAGAGTTGGCAGTGGAAGGAGGGACAAGTGACAACAAAGTATTTTCATTGCATGTACTCACATGTGGCACTGGGAGAAATCAACACTAATAGAATTAAGAGGAAGTTTGCTTTAAGCGAGAATGAAGGGCACAGCTGAGAGGGATCTCTACAACCAAGTGATGCACGTCTGGAAACCTCAGGGGCTTCTGAAGACCAAACACTGTAACCTGAGATAATGCTTCATTTATGGCAGTTGCTACATTGAAACCCAGTGTCTTGCTAACAGTTTGAAGATGATTTTATTTTAGATATCATAAAAAACTTCCAATTAGTATATTTTTTGTGGGAGATTTTTTTAAACTTTTTGACTACTGAAGATTTCTGTGGCATTTTCAGTACTTTTGTGTGAAAGCTTACATTATTTTGCCATTTCATAGAGGTCACATATAGTATCACCTACAGCAGAAAAGCAATCTTCTGTCTGGTGCTAAAGAGTACTAGTACAGTTTTTCATTTGTTTGTAGTGTTCTGTGTTAATGAAATTTAAAGCTAGTATCCTGGATTATTCAGTTTGTCTTTGAGGAGGTCTAACCCTTAAGAAACACTGAGGTGAATCTTATAATATTATTTCTTACAGCATTTCAACTTTCCTAGCTTTAGGTGTCTGCTTCTTACATAGTTAATGAAAGTTTCATTTATAAGTAGTGGAGAAGAAAAGAAGAAAGTTGTACTATTTCAGTACAACTCAAATCCAGTATAAACCTATCTCAGGATAAGGTGTGAATCATGTACTAAAAGTGTTTTCTCTCCCTTGACTTACTGTGTGGAATCATTAATTTGGCTGTAGATGTATGTAAACTTCAGTGAGATTTTGTTTGGGGCATTTTGTTATTAGATCAACTAACAAGCCATATCAGTAGCTTGATAAATATATTGCCCGTGTATTTATACATCATGTCAAACATTCATTAATTAAAGACTCTGGCTATACATTGTTAGTTCCTTGATTTTTATGCCTTGGACTCAAGCCTATGCATGATTTTCTGAGAAGGAAACTTGTAAGTTTTCTTGAGGGTGGGGTGGGGGCAGGGACAGGAAAGATGAAATATTCAGTTAGGAACACACTGTTCTAAGGTTACTTTTAAAATATTTTTATTTTCCAATAGAAATGGGTTGATGGTGGCCTTACCAATGGCCTTCCTGTCTTGCCAGTTGGAAGAACTGTGACGATTTCTCCTTTCAGCGGTCGATTAGACATCTGTCCACGAGATAAAGGACGTGTGGATCTTTATGTTAAATTTGCAAAACATGATATAATGGTGAGTTGCTTTTTTATTAAGTAACTTCAGAGGAAGCAGAGGTAATTGAGTAGTTAAGGTTATGCTTATTTTTAAGTGGTTATCTTCTGCTTATGTATCACCGTTAGTAATGTTTCAGCATTTTCAGTTTTGCAATTGGAGTGTAGAGTTTTTCTTAAACACAAGGGAAGGAAAATGTAGGATAAATTTTGTCAGAAAGGTTGAAAAGCATTGATCTAGTACCAAATTTAGCAAATTCTCACAGGCTATTAAATGTAAATAATCTAGGCTTGCTTTAAGTGTCATCTGTCTTTAGCTAGGCAGGGTGTTTGTGGGGGAAAAACTTCTATAGAATACCTCAAGAGAGAGGAAACTAACTTGTCACTTCATTGCTCAAGAGAGCTTGTGTTAAGATTTTGAACATGTGATACCACAACATTTTTCCAGAAGTTACTTTGTTATATATTACAGAAACATTTCTGTATATTGAAATATAGACCAAAACTGATTTTTATGGTTTCCTTTTTATTGTTGATGTTTCTATTTGTGCAAGCTTCCTTTGACATGATGACAGAAAATACTGAATAGCAGCAGACCCAGCTGTCAAAAAAACTCCATTAGAAAGAAGAAATAAAGCTCAGCAATAATTGGTACTATTTTTCAAAATATATTTTACACAATTCTTGATATGCTTTCTTAATTTGAGTAATGTCATCCTAAATTGAACCGATTTCTGAATCTTTATAATGTTTCTCAGAGAGATTTTAAGCATGATAGTACTTGGTAAATGACCATGAAGCATAAGATTATTGATTTCACATGTATTGAAAATATATACAGTTGCTTACTGTATATTTCTTGGTTGTGATTTGTATCTAATATCTAGTGCATCTAAAGGAGGAACAATGAGCTGGTGATTAGGTTAGAGATAAAAACTTAATCACAGAGTTAAGTTACTTCTAGACTTCTGCAAGCACAGACTTGTGCAGGATCTCAGGAAACATTTTAAATTATTCCATTTGAAGCACCTTTAGCTTTTAAAACTGCAGAAGTGTAAACTAAGAATATTTTTTTTTCAGTGATATTGTAATCTGCATAAAATGAAATTTGTGTATCTTCGTTTATCTGGATTGTAATGTGAGCAGTTTTCTGTGTCTCAACCTCCTCCATCTATTAATGTCAGAATGCAAATAATTGCTTACTTTAGGTAATGAAGACGATTTTGATACTGCTTTTCAAAATGTTGTGTGATAGAGTATGTGGCTAAAGTATTAAATCAATCATTTATATGAAGCATTCAGAACATTAATTTTATTGTAAACAATTTAATAATTAAAAATATAATGTCTTTATTCAACAACAAAGTTCTGAAATATTTTTACACCATCAGAGTGACCAATTGAGATGCTAAGTAGTTCTTTGTTGGTAATACAAACTACATCTATACTCATATGTTAAACATTGCCTGGGAACGTTCCCAAGAATGTGGTTGTTTGCACTAGTAAGCTGTCAAAATATTTCCTTGCACACGTGTAGCGTGTGCCAGCTGCCACTCTGCCAGCCAGTACCGGGAATGTTTCTGAAGCTAAAATGTTTCAGAAACTTTGGGCAATTTTACAGCCAGACAGTCTGTCTTGGAGGCTGTGATTTAGTAATGTATCTGCAAACTGTTTGTGCCAGTTTGTCTTGGCACTCAGCAGTGTACCTGGGCATGGTTAATTTACTAGTGTAGACATAGCCATGCTGGTCTTTTGTTTTTACATATGTCACAGGAAACAGATGACAGAACAGATAGCAACAGAGTAAAGTCTAGATAAGTTGCTATAATAAACTAATTTATAACTTCTCACTCTGTTGCAGCTGTCTCTAGCCAACCTGGTAAGACTTAATCAAGCTTTGTTCCCACCAAACCAGACAAAAATGGAATCATTGTACCAGAATGGATTTGATGACACTGTACATTTTTTACTGAAAGAAAACTGGTTTGAATAGATGGTACTTAAAAGATTAACAAAACCTCATTGCTGTCAAAAGACAGCTACAGATATCCTACAGAATTGAAAGGATGGCTGTTCCAATTCCAGTAGAATTGCAGCTGCTTCTGCCAAGGAAGCATGTATTGCACTCCGAAGAACAGTATAAACATGTCAGAATGGAATCTGAACTTACTTGGTACCTGTCTTGTTCTGAGGAGATTCAAGCCTGGATCCATTTTGCTTCACCTGAGGACCTGAGTGTAGGATTTGGAGAGAGCTCATGTTGTCATGATTGAAGAAATTTGGAAAAGTCTTTTTTGATGTTATCTGAGAGACAAATCGAGGTTGTACCATAATATACTACAATCTGTATTGTTCACTCCATGTAATAGTTGTGTGTTCAATTTGGAAGCTTGCAATATTGCTGATCTAATACATATATTGCAGTGTTCTGACGATTTGAACATTTAGCATTAGCCACAATAAATAAAACTAATTTGCACTCTTTTACTCTGATATGTGTTGTTTTTTAACATTTAAAGCTCTTGCATTTTTCAGTGAATGTAGTATTTTAAAATTTGAAATACTAGTTGAAATTTGTAACAGAAATTGGTTTAAATGTAAAAACATCATGTAAAGCAGGATGAAAAAATGTTATATTTATTATGTTTTCTTTCTCTGCTAAAATTGAATAAATATATTTTCTTAAAACTCTTGTAAAGAGCTCATTTATAAATTTCTCAGAATGCTATGACAACCTGATTGCAAAAAAACCCCCCAGTCTGTAAGAGAGAAATTGACGTTAATAAGCAGATCATGAAATCAGACTCAAGTTTCTCATTCTTTCACCATTCACTTTGCATTCACTACCTGAAGTGGAAGTTCAGGATTTTCAGTCTTAATGCCAGATTCCTAAAAGCCACAACTGTTTATTTAAAAGCAAATACTGTTTGTTTATTAAGTGTGTTTTTATGTTGATTTCTTAATATGGAAAAAATAAATAAATTAGAGATTGCATTAAATGTATGAAATTATAGCATTAAAAAACAATCAAAAACCAACAATAAATAAAAAACAAAAAAAAACCCTACCAGAAAATCTGAGGAGGTAAGAAATAAGATGTTTTGAAAAAAACCCAAACTGCTTGGGTGAAAGGCATGAAAGCCTCTTCAGCATATACTCATCAAATTGCATAAGATAGGAGTCACGTGGGACTGAATTATTTCATTATGGTTTTGATAATGAAAGAAATACATATTTTTTTTTAAAAAGTGAATGGAAAGATCATACTTTCATTTTAGAACAGTAACTCTTTCTAGATGCGTGAAGTTCTGTATAGAGTGAAAATAAGCTAGCTTGCAAAATTTCCAGATCATTAGGACAACATTTTTGCAAGTAAAATAGAAATAAATTAGTTTTGTGCTACCAAGATGCCTGTGTCTGCTTCACTTGCATATTCATTTGTATGGGGATACAAACTTTCAGCATGAATAGAAATACTAGATAAAGCCATTAAGAAATTGCTTATCTGGATGCAGGTTTTTAAGAGTTTTAAAGGAGAAGGTTATTAAATGCAAAGTTCATTTACTAATGACGCATGTCACTTATGAGCTCAACACTCACAGTTTGCTGTGTTCTTTAATCCATAAAAATCTGACTTCTTTCAGCACATGTATTAATGACATATCCACAGGAACACATACAATATCATGTTTGCTGAGCCCTAAGAGCAACAGGTAATGTTGAGTGCTTCAGAAATTGTCTTTCATAGTTTTATGACACGAGATTTTCCAAGAGAAAGAAAATCATATTAATGCGGAGATAAGATGTAAAAGTATTCACTGTGATAAAGTGGTGGTTGCTCTTATTTTTTTGTGTTGGGGCATAAGTTGAAGGAGAATAGAAATCTGTTCAGTCCTAGCACTAGTGTTCGGAGTGGATACTGCTTGTGAACAGCAAGAATCAGAGATTTTTCAGTTACTACCATTTTATAAATGTTTCTGTTTGTGTATGACCTGCTCAGATTAGAAAGTCTAAGTTGTTCAGTTGGTCCTATTGAAGCATAGTAAAGCACATTTGGAAATGCATTAATTTCAGTCAGCTATGTTTACATCCATTTTGTTTGTGTGAAAAATGGTATCTTGCCTCTAAAAAGGGGTATTCTTTCGTCAATTAGCATATTTGGGAAATATTTGCAAAAGGTAAATGGGAAAGGTAGTCACAGTCTGTTTCGTGTAAGAAGCCAAGGATGCTTCTAAGAGTTCAGGTGTTGTGACTACTACACATTTTATTTCCTCCTTCTCCCAATCCCTCCACTAATCACCTTGAAAATACCATGTGTTAAGAAAATATCAGGTGAAAGAAAACCTAATTTTTCAAGCAAAGTAACGTTTTTACAATAGAGACATAATCTTATTAAAGGTGAGTCTATTTGCTTTCTGGTTTAGCCTCTGTAATTGTGTGACTTGGTCATGATTTTCTCATATTTATCTTTGTAAACTTCAAAGCCTCCTACTTTAGTTTTGTGTTTAGGTCTGAATTTACTGAGTTGAATGTTTGAGCCTGAACAGAACTTTCATTTTAAAATTTATAAATCCTTTGTCTGTTTTAAACCTCTTCTATGTACTGGGCAATTAGACTTGTACATTTTTATTAGTTAAATATTTTCTATTTGAAAGAGAAACAGTGAGAAATACATCTAACAATATCAGAGCCTATTAGACTTTGCTTTCTATAACAATAGTTGTAGTCTTCAAGGAGGGAGTGTTAGCTTTTCAGGTTCTCCAGTTTGGTATGGATCTTTCCTGGCTAATTATGCTGACTAATCACTGGAATTTTCTATTAGAATATCATAAATCAGTTGTGATAAAAAAGGATCCTACCCACCTTGTTTATGTTTTGCACAAAAGCCTAAGATGGTAGGGAGTTCTCTTTCAAACAGTCCTAAACAAATGGAATTGAAAATCACTTAATGATCTAATTTGTCAAAACATACCACAATGAAATATGTTAATTTGTAATTTTAAGAATACTTCTTAAATAGATTTTGTTTTTCTCTTCAGGATGGTTTAGGTGTAGTCTTTGTGTGGCTGAAAGCAGAACCTGCACTTGTCAGAATTTCTTCTTCTGATGGATTTGCTACACAAATAGGCTGTATAACTTTTTAAAAATACATTACTAATATATTAAAAGGCTGAAAGAAATGAAACATGCTGTTGATAAATGGTTGCAATGAAGATAATTGCAAACAATACTTAAAAAAAAAAAAGGTGCCATTTCTGCTGAACCATTACTAGCTCTGCTGTGTTGTCTGGGAAACCATTATTTTGTTGTGTTTTTTTAAAACTCAAATTTCAAAAATGCTTTTGAAAATCATTAGTACAGACACAGTCAAATCTAGAAGATCAGACAGGATAAGGTAATATTTTGTCCTGAGTATGTACGTATTTTTATGATAAAGCACAATATGAAATATCTGTTCTGATATTACTTCAGCTTATGCCAAGTTATTTTTTTCTTCTTAAAATATTCCATACAGAAGTATATTTTAGCAGACAAGACATACAAATCCTAAAGGATTATTAAAAATAGTTAATTTCTGTACAATATCTGTAGCTTTTTCTCATGGTCTAGAGATACTAAAGAGTTCCTTAGGCAGCACTCATCCTTGTATGCTAAAATATTTTTACTTATTTTAGTAAACTAGTTTGAGATCCTTTTGTATTTCAGAGATATGATCTACATGGTATTTTGTTGTTTCATGATATAGGTATTGATCAGTCAGGGAGTAATTTTTTTTCTCAAATGATTTTGTATTTCCCCAAAGAACAGACTTGTGTTTGAGAATATAAGCCACATGTAGATATCGTTTCTGATCTAGTCAGATCAGTTCCTACCATTTTTTTCATATGCCACTAAGTCACAGCAAATTTGAAGTTTGGTGGTTTTTTTTTGGTCTTAACTACTTACAAAGGAGATGAATTGTGCAATTGTAACTGTACTAGGGAAAGATGGAGAAGAATTACAAAAATTATTTTCATGGAATCATAGAATGGTTTGGATTGGAAGGGAAGGTTCATCAAGTTCCAACCCCCCTGCCATGGGCAGGGACACCTCCGACTAGAGCAGATTGCTCCAAGCCCCAAGTCTTGAACACTTCCAGGGATGGATATTTTCCATATTTGTGAATTGGAGAGCTGTGTGAGAATTCATGCATTCCATTTTAATTATGGTCTTGATAAGGATATACAACATGACACCTACTGAGATTTGAAAATTATAATTTCAACATGAAAACAGAAAACTGCGTTAAGTTTCCATCTTTCCTCATTAAGCTACAAATAAATTATGGGAAAGCTACCAATTACAAAACATGGAAGTGCCCCAAAAAAATCATGAAAGTCTATCTCGTATTATTTTTATTCTCCATAATTAACAAAGTTATGGGTGACCTACTCCTGTTTTTCTCTCTCTAGCCCCTGTTCATACTCCCCTACATGCACGTGTTCTGTCAGACAGCAGAAAGATTAATCCTCAGTCAGTTTCCTTAACTTCACCTAGTCACAACAGCTCAGCTTTTGCCCAAAGACAGCAGCAAACATGAGAGCTTGTTTCACGGGAAAAAGATGATGCTCATCTCCAGGAACTCAAACCAGACCTAGAGAGTGCTGTGAAGCTGAGACCGAGACTCTGGAAAGCACCCTGATATTTACTGAGAAACTTGCAGGATGAAGAGAAATCAGAAGAGAAGTGTTCTTGCTGAGCTCTGTTGCTCGGAGTTTATTGTGGCAGTGTTCATGAGTTAGTGATCTTGGTCGTTTTGTTCTGAAGTACAGTTGTGTTGCAGTCACAGTCCAGGAGCCTCCCAACAGGGAGCACTGAATGCATTGAAACCTGAGCTACAGTTTTAACTTCCTACACTGTTAGACTTGGACCAGGTAACAATCCAACTGTATCTTTTTCTGGTGCTGGGGTTTTTTTGGTTGGTGGTTGGTTTTTCCTTTTATTTTTTTTTCTTTTTTCTTATACTGTTCCTTTTAGTCTAATGTAGCTTTATTGTTTGTGGTATTGCAATGAAATCATTATTATCTTCTTGAGGCCTTGAACGTGTGCATGTAGCATGCTGAAGGTGTTTGAAAAGGAAATGCTGCAGATAGAGGCTTTAGATATAGGCATGCCTTCTAAAAAGGCAGTTTGCTCCAAGTCTTCAGTCTCTTTGCATGCTGAGGCAAACAGAACAGCCTCACCTCCTTATAGACTTGTTGAGGAACATCACTTCAGTTCTTGAAATAAAATAATCTTTGAACTCATTGCTGCCTGGAAATTGTATAACGGTTGGGATGTTGCATTCATTTAATGCTTGCATTCTTTAATTTCATAAATTTCCATTTTTCAGAAGTGGAATGTGTTTCTATCAGAACATGTCAGTGCCCTGTCTAGGATATTCAGAAGTAATTCTACCTTTTCTAACAGCTTTTGGTTTCCTAAAAGGACTCAACTCTCTTCTGACCTTGAAACCTTTGATCATCTTTGTGTGTGAAGACTGGAAATGAAGATCACTGTAAGTATGCAACATTTATTTTATTGGCTAATACAAATAGTTATTGGCTGGGACCACTAACCTAAGCAGTAATGCTCATCATCCAGATCTAGTCAATCTATGAATGTCTGATGCCTAGACTGGTACTTTATTCCTTCAAGATCAGTTCTTTATATAAACTTCAATAGTGACTGGGACAGGTTGCCCAGAGAGGTTTTAGAGTCTCCCTTCCTGTAGGTATTCAAAAGACACCTGGGCATGTTCTAGTGCAGCTACCTCACTCTTACCCTGATGAAGTGATGGGTGTTAGAATACATGATCTCCAGATATCCCCTCTAGCCAATGGTTCTGTCATTCTTTGACTTACTGTAAGATCAGCACTGCCAGGATCAGCATTTCATATAAATATTAATGTTTTTAACGCTACAGAGTGCATTTTTACAAAGAAGTATAAACAGAAAAAAGCGCAGTATTTCACATGTCTAATATTAAGAATTGTGTGTGTTCTAAACTCATTCTGAATTCGGTCCTGATGTTTCATCCTGTACTAAGATGCCATAAAACCCCATGACCTTGCTGACTGCAATATAGCAATGTCTTTTTGCTATCCTTGTGCTGTTGGTGTTAGATGATGGAACATCTTACCTAGTACTTACTTTCAGTCCCCCAGAACTTTCTGAATATTTAACCTTTCAGATTGGAAGTTTATGTCCAACTTCTTTGCAAACACTATGTAGGAAATAGCTCGGCTGTTTCTGTGAAACGTGGAAAAAGTGCAGAAATCACACTGACCTTCATTTGAAGGGCCATTGATCTGAAGTGGAGGCAGTGTTATAAAGTGGAAAGAAAACAACCCCATTCAAGTATATGAGTTATCTGAATGAGATGCTTTTTAAATGCACCTTCTGGTTATGTTTGCTAGATTAGGTATGAATTCTTGTCATTTTTGCCAAAATGCCAGAGCTGGAAGGTTTCACTGAATGCATTGACCTATTTGTGCTTCTTGTACTTGAAGGTGACTTCAGTTCAGTGACTGTCTTCAGTTTTTCTCTTCACAGAACTGCTTCTTTGGCTCCGATGGACTTCACATTTTTACTTTAAGGGATAGAATGGCTATTTCTTTCTCCTCTGAATTTCTCTCCTCCATGATAAATATATAAACATTCCCTGTATTTAACTCCTTCATTTATAATTTTAAATTTGAAATTAAGTGTTAGACATATATTATATACAACAAGGATTTTAATTTTGAAAGGTTCTTAAAATAGGAAATTTGAAGAGAGAGTTTTGTTGGAGAAGAAATGAGCTATGTATCTATAGCCACATTTAGAGTTTGATTTACTGACTCTGACTATACATATGACTGCAGATGCAGTCAGTTCCCAGTTCAGGTAGAGGAGGGAAGACTGTTGTTTAATTCCCATAGTCCAAATAAAAAATGAAAATAATAAAAAGATTCTTCGTGATCATCCCCCTCCCTTCCAAGTGCTCAAACACAGTCCACCTGTTTCTCTGAAAGTCACATTTCACCTTTTCTAAGTATATGGGCCAGCACTTTAACCAAAGGGAAATCAAATGGTCAGATAAATTTCTTAAATGAAAATTATTTTATTTGGCACCTTTACTCATAGAATAAGGAAATATTTAAGAAAAAGAGGCTGTGATGAAGTTGAAGCTTAATCTATCTAGCAATGTGTATTCCCTTCTTAATGTCCAGCTCTGAGTGTCAGCTATATGACTTGCTGTCCTGTTTTAAGTGAACAGTTTAATCACTTTTTACAAATACTGCACAATTAATGTATAAGACTGTAACCTCTGTCACTTCATTCTGTGAAACATTTTCTTTCACATTATATATTTGCAGTGGTAAGCACATTTGAAACAAAATATTCAGCTTACAATATTTAACCGAGAAAAGAAAATCAACAATTTAAATACTTTGTTAAAGTATTAATTTCCTTCAAGTCATACATACATAACTATACCAAGGCAGCACCTCCTCAAGTTCTTAATTATGCAAATTATGATAAGTTCTTTTCATGCAGCTTGGGTATGTTGTTGTTATTTACATAGATTCCACAAGTATTTTAAGCATTTTAAAACAAGTTCAAAAGACACTTTTAAAATCCAAATATTTCATATCACAAGCTTACACATGGTGCATAAGCAGTAAGGATAAGCCATACAGCAGTAAACTTACATCTATGTACTATATCTACATGTCAAGGTGATTTCAGTAATTAATGTTCAGACAACATATAAGTTACAACTTTTACAAACACATTTTCATTCTATTGGGAGATGCAGGTACCCAGTATGCATTATGTGAGTGGCAGAGCTGGCTAAATACCTATGAGTAGAAGTTACAGGGATTTGCAAGCATGAGGAATGTGTAAGGAGTTAGAAATAAGGTCAGACAGTCCATTGGGAGCATGTGAGGAATTCTTCTTTGACAAACTTTTAAAATCTGTCATTGCAGCAGACAGATACTGTATTACAGAATTGCATTTATTAAATAAAGAAGCTGTCTTAACCTGGGTAGAAAAAAAAAATAATTCCCACTGCGTCTTTATATTTGAAGCAGAAAAAAACCAATATGTATGGTCAGATTTGTTAGCATTGAAAAGAGGTTTGAATACCTTTAGCTCTTTCAGTATTTTCTTGATAGTCACATATACTAAAGCTCATGTCATTTATAGCTGCATGGAATGGTATCTTCTTTAGTTTAAAATAAACACATGATCAGATTAAAAAAAATTGAACAAAAAATATTCCAAGTTAATGAAGTGATTTATGTATATGTTTCTTTTCTATCTTGATAGCAGTAGCACATATCACACATGGTCTTGTCTTAGTTACAACTGCATGCACCTTGTTTTTCATATAAGTTCCTTCCAATATCACTGAAAGTTCTTACTACTGACATATCTTCATATTCTTGATTAAATCCATTATTAACTGGTCTGGATGACTGGTCATAAATCCATTCACTTGTCAGGGTAGCACTGCTATTTGTGTTTCTTGACTCATTCTTGCACTTTTTACAGCACTGGTGGATCTGTTTTGATATTCCACAAAATATATTGTTAAATAATAAAAACATTTCCATTAGATACCCCATCTGGGGTAGCGATTCAGCATTTATTATGAATTTTTTTTAAAGTTTCATATCACGATATAAATGAAATGTGGGAACATTAATCTTAACTGCACCTTCATGAATTGACAGACTATTCACTATTATTATTAATAGTAAATGTTATGGATAATATGTAAGCTAAGATACTAATAAATATGTAGTTATTTTTTTATAGCTTAGCTGGTTCTAACTTAATAAAGAAATGGAATATATAGTTCGATGAGGGCCATTATGATACAACAGAACAATTATGGTACATTTTAATTTATAGCACGAGTAAGAACACTACCAAACAGTGTTAACTGACTTCAGTGAATTAGCTTCTTATATGCTGAATTCTGAACTTTTACAGGTTTTTTCATACTCTACTCAAGAAAAAGGCAGAAAGTGCATCCAACTGTATGCCAGTGATTTCATTTAACACTTCTCCAATTTCCAATGCTATTCTTAGAGATTTATATGTGCTGTTACGTTAGCAAAAATAGAGTGAGGGGAGAGACATTTTCATTTATTCTTTATTTTTATATAGAATATACATGCTGGAATTAAGTAGTGTCCGGTAAGGACCAAATGGCCTTTGAGTCATCTAGTCCCACTTTCATTAGTTTATACTCTGATTTTGACACAATGTACATTTTTATGACAAGAAAATATTGTTATTTAGTAAATAAATTACTTTTTTAAAGTTATAAACTTCCTAACTTTGTAAATGTCAGTGTCAGTCTGGCCAGCAGCTGAGCATCTGCAGAGCTGCTTGATCAGTCACTGCCCCATCCCCAGTGGGACTGAGGAGGCTATATGTAGAACAAAAATTAAATACCTCATGGGTCAAGATAAAGATAATTTAACATGTAAAGGAAAGAGGGGGAAACAAAGAAACCCAACAAAATGACAAAAAAAAGTGATCCAGAGGAAATCACTCATCACATCCATCCAGAGGACCAATGCCCAGCCAGTTTCTGAGCAATGGTCAGCTCAAAAGCAAAAAAAGCCTTTTCTTCTTCTTCCCTACCCCAGATGTTATGGCTGAGCATGACATTATAAGGTATGGGATAACTCTTTGGTCAGTTGGAGGTAAGTTGGCATCAGCTGTCTTGGCTGTGTCCCCTCCCAGCCTTTTGTTCACCCCAGCGTCCTTGCTTGGGCAGCAGAATGAGAGAAAGAGAAAGCCTTGATGATGTTCAAGCAATGTTCAGACAAGCATTGGTGTGTTATCAACACACAAATCCAAATAGCAGCACCATGAGGGCTGCTATGAAGAAAGTTAAACTTCATCACAGTCAGACCCAAGTACAATTTGCTGCTGCTTGTTAATTGTAATTACAGTGACTCATTTTAGGAGAGACTAGGTTGGCTCACTTTGTATATTCATATGTGAAACAGCTTCTGGCAGGCTTCTGCTGCTATTGTATTTCATCTCTGGCGTGAGTTTACTGTCTCCCTAAGTACATTTACCATGTCTCCCACTGCCTGAACTGTGTGAACATTTCTGGTTTTGATGTGGCTTTGAGGTAACATTACTTAACAACTAGTTGCTAAAGAAAACAAACCCCAAACTTTACTTGACCTAGAAGGGCAATCAGATACCATAAATGTCTTTGTAAGTCTTGAAACTTATGTCACTGGTGATGAGTCTTATATAATAATGAAGTTCCTGACTGTGCAGCAATATCAGCAGAAAGGGAGCTGTTGCCACCATGCCAGGTTCAGTTACACTGAAGTAGTTCTTTTAAACTGCAGTTTAGAATGAGAAGACAAAGTGAAGGTAATCCTACCTTTCACTCAGGTCTTGGCTACCTGAAAGATCCATCTTTCAGGACTTGAAATAGCTTTTGAGGAATTAACACAGTTTTAAACCATGCTATTTAAACCAAGCTATTTTCTTCCTCTAAGCCTGTTAAGTTTGGTAACTATTTCCTCTTGTTCAAATTTAGCCTGTGTTTGTTAACTTTTAAGGGATTCTACAGCAGTGGTTTTGAGGAGAGACATTGCTGGTGAAGCACAAGGAATTTTTTACATCTCCTATAAATAATCATCTTTGAATTACACATGCAAGTAAGGACCTTGTAAATATAAGCACGGTACGTTGTACTGTGGAGGATTAGGCATGAGTGTAGTGCCACTCAGGCCTTCAAGACTGTGATGCTCACTTGTATCGTTATGGGATAGTTCATATTTCTTCTGCTCATGTTTATTTCCTTCCAAATGGTTTAATTTACAGAAAGGTTATTCACAAGTAGGATCAAAGTAGAGCTACTTGTTAATAACTGGCTTTTTAGGTTTTGGTTCCACACAAAGAAATTGATTACAATAATTATGAAGTTTTTCATGAAGAGAGGAACAGACCCACAACTAGGAAAGAGGGAAGGATTTTTAAAATATCATGAGAAGCATAAGAAAGCACCCTGGGCTTCGACAATTTCGTATCCAAAAAATATTTTCTCCTCCTCTTGCAAAATATTTTCAAGTTGCCAGGGTGCTGCGCTGCCATCCAGGTAATTGTCAGGGAGTGACCCATACCAACTAGTGGGTGGGAGCGGGCATGACTGGTTGGGTGTCCAGAACATAAGGAAGACAAAAGATGAACAGAAAGTTATGTGTGTCCAGGGGAGCTCATAAAATTAGGATCTGGAGCCCAGAAGTATGGAGGGAGCAGGATGTGTTTCAAACTGCTAGTAATTTTGCTGGTTATTTTCTCATTCTCTTTTGTTTCCAGGTAAAAGTAAAAAGTTCAGCCAGCAACATAGAAAATAGCTTCCCAGTTGTCATCCAGCTCAGAAAAAAACATATACTTTCTCTATATGCTACAACTTCCTTTTATTTTTTTTTTTAAAACCATGCCCTTAAAACATTCACAGTCAGGGGATTGTATCTCTAAATCTTTAGTTAACAGAAAACAGACAGACTTTTACTTTGTCACAAGTGCATATTCAGGATAATCTGCTTGTTTCCTTCCATCAGAAGATGCTACCCACCTTTAGGTTTGTAGTATCTATTTCTGAAAATATTACTTACACTGAAAGCTATGATAACTGTGGTGACAATGATGGTGTATCCAAGAAGAAGGAACCAACCCCACCAGGTCTTATCTGATTTTATACAGCCTTGGCATTTGAAATCTGGAATAAGGAAAAAGAAAATTAAATATTTGAAAAAGAGAAAGTTGCTGTTCTACAAGATTTCTTTTGACGGATTAGTAGAATTGATCAGGCAGTGCAGTTGTTTTTTTATACATTTTCTTTCACTGCATATTCAGGCTAAAAGCTTATATTCTTGTGAGACAACTGTTTTCTTCTTTTTACTTCAGACATGAGATTTTTGAACGTGTCATAAGCTACTTACAAAATGGATAATAAAATTCTCAGAGTGTCATATGCAAAAGTACCCTTATTATACAGCACACACTTAGGTAATGATCAAAAATGACAGTAATGTCAATGTTGAACTGCACAGTGAATTAATTTATAGCTAAAAAAAAAAAGTCTCTGTCCCCCAGGAGTCTGTCTGTCCAGCTCTGTAACACTTCAAACAAAAGGCATACCTTCCCTCCTCTACCCATGACTGCAGACTGCTTTTTCCCACCTTTCTTGCAGCAGAGGTGAGCAGTGGGAGCAAAGGCAGTAAGGCGAAAGAAAATAATTCACTTTGCACATACTAGGCCCCTTTTTTGTCACTCCCAAATGCTCCTTACCATGCACGGTCAGCTTGGTGCCATTTCCACGTTTGCTCTGGATTTTCTGTGTTAGCATCACATCACAGAAATAGGAGTTACTGGCATTCTGGTCAACATTGCTCAGTTTTAAGATGGAGAATCCCCTGAAGGTGTTCTTTATAATGTGTACTTGTGGCCTGCCTGTGTCAGGGCTCGACTGGAGGCTCTGCTGGTTGCAGCAGTCGGGGCCTTTCCTCCAGTACACGACTGGCTCCTCGTTCTCCTCACTGGGGTACTCAAATACACACAGCATCCACACCGTGGAGTTAAGGAGCACACTGGCATCTTCAGGGTATTGCATCACTGAAAGCTCTGGCCCGCTGCTGTCTGTAATGAGTAAATAAATGACATTTAAGTAAACAGAGGTGTGCTCTTTTAGGAAGGGTTGTCTTGGCCAGATGAGTATGTGAGTATCTGTAGCAGATATCCCTATGTACAGAAGGCCACAGATATAAACATGTAAAACAAAAAGTCCACTTCAGTGAGGCAAACAACAGTTTTGCTACTGCGTTCTCAGAAATCAACCCTGCAATCCGCATTCAAATCAGAGTTGGACAGTCATTAACTTTGCCTAAAGATCATGTATCAAATGAATTATATGTAGCATATTAGAACTGCAAGCCTAGGAGGTGACAATCTAGGAATTGCAAAAGAACTGAGGACTAGATTAAATTTGTATACTGTTCTTAGTATTATTAAACTTCTGGGATGCCTTGATAACAAAGTTTTGATCTGGGAAATTTCAGACAGTATTTTCAACTCACAAAGCATTCTAGAAAATATACAATTTTACAAACTTAAAATGTTGTTCTGCAAGTGGTTGCACGCGATCTAAAACTATATTTTTTATGTATACAGTAATTTTTGTCTCAGATATTATTGTCTCTATAAAAGTTTTTCAGATATATTATTTACATAACATAATGACTTGATAGTCATTGGGCATATTAAAGTTTGTGTGAATACTTAGGATGACACTAAAACTCATTTTGGCAACAATTTACTGAAAAAGCTCTGAAAATACCTTTATTCTGATCAACCTGCAAAACTGAAATGTTCTTCTCGCAATTGCTGTGTATGTGCTATAGTATGAAGATGTTTTCCCAGGAAATACATATTGCCAAAGCACAGATACAATTTACACTGTGAGATAGTAATGTCATTATTAATTTAATGAAGAGCTGTGAAAAGTCTATTTCTATGCTGTGAATTTGAAGGAGATCTGGGGAAAAATGGCAGTTACAATTGTTCTAGAGATCAATAACAACAACAACAACAAAGGACAAGATTATATTAAAATGGGATTAGACCTAAGGAAATTATTATCTTTATTAAAATGAATGTTAATGCTCCATTAATTTTATCCTATTACTTTAATACATTGTTATTTAAATATTTGCATGCCCTTTGTTATAAGCAGAAATACTGGAAAACAAGCTAACACAGTTACAGTGAAACAGAGTAAAATTTAAAAATTAAATAAACACAACAGTAATGAGCACTTTAGGAAAAAAAGAACAAATTATATGCTTGTATTCAGCTAAGTACAATTATTCAAACTTACTGACTCACTGCTTGGAATATTTTCTATATAATCTCAAAAAAAATCCTAAATTTACATAATTTTTCAACTTGGGCAGTTCCTTACATCAGATCTCAGGGTCTTTGAGTATTTATTTAATTTTTCAAGTAAAGCCTTATGTGGATAGATGACAGATATTTTCAGAAAAAATTCTTGCACATATACAGGCAATAATGAGCAAAATGACTGGGAGTATGCCCGAACTTTGCTTTGAACAGCAAAAATGAAAAAAAAAAATGAAAGGGGGGTGTCTGTGCACAAAAAACCCCCATCGTGCTAGAAACAAATCTAGTATTAATTGCAAAGGATCTAGAAGCCTAAACTGCTAATGCATTTAGACATTCCTTCTTCCAGAGGTAATCGCCATCCAGTCTAAGAGTTGGCAGACTGCTAAGTCTGCATTTCCTTTCTCAGCACAGGCGTGATGGCATGAGACAAATCCTGGAGGTCACTGAATTGTATTCTACTAAGGCAATCCTCAACTGGTGGGTAGTTTTAAGGGGTCTTTTCCAGGCAGCATATTGATGAACTTTTACCATTTCTTCTGAATAACGGAACTGCCCCTTACTTGACACTCATTTCAGGTCACATCGCATTCTTTTTAGCTTCTTATATTGCTAACTTTCATCTGCATTTGAGAATTGAGAATTTGAAATTTTAACTAATAAACCATGCGATACCATTTCACTTTGAACTCAATTATTTATACTTTAAATATCCGCACTTAAATGCCTACACTCAACCGTACTCTCCTTTTGTGCTCAGTAAATAAAAATAGTAACTTAAAGATAAGATTAATCACATCCCATTGTAAAGGTTTAAACAGATGTAACCTTGGTAGGTTTATTGTTTGTTTGTTTTTATTGTTTGGGGTTTTTTTAACTACAAAAGCACCTATTTCTTACATGGAGTAATGAGTTCAGATAAAAACATTACAAAATTCTGAGAATTTCTTTTTTCCATCCGAGGACATAAAACCAAACTTCCATCACAAATGTTCTTGTTATTTATGGAATTGCTTTCAAATGAAATAGTTTTGACTTTTAAGTTTTACACCTGCATTTTTATATGGAGTACAAAAAATTCAAAAGTCATTACTAGAAACAGACAAAACATGCTTTTAAAAATATAAGAATGAATCAATAAAATGTTTTAAACCAGTTCATTACTCCTGTTTTATATAGTCATTCTTTTTAGATTTTTTATCATTTCAACTTATATACTTAGAAAGGCATATTCATAAATGACTGGGCTGTCATTGAAAGAGATTCCTGAAAGCCAACATGAAACGTTTTAATATGGAAATAATCCAAAGGAGTTTCAGGGACACAACTTTCATTTGGTTGAAAAATAAATATCTTTGAAAAATCAGTGTGTCACATTAATACCAATACATAGAAAACCAGTCTCACCTCAATCAATGAAGGAGTGGTAGCTAACGTTGTGAAAAAGAACTGATGGCTCATATCTGAAGTATCTTTTGCATTTTCATTATGCTATAACACTAAAAAAAAATTAAAATTTTCCCAAATAACTTTTATGTTTTCTTCTTTTAAGTTTGTTGGTGTGAATACAAACACTTTCAAAAGTACTCCAAGACCCATGTTTTCATAAAAATCCTGAAGTAATACATTGTCTAATTAACCTATATACAGAAATATCAGTATAGATTCCTAACATGGAAAAATTAACCCACATTTTTCTCCTTTTTCAGTCGGGGGTAATTTTAATTTTTTGTCAGTCAGGTGTATGTTCAATTCCTACCTACTCTTTTAAGTTTGAGTTTTTTTCATTTTTGCTTTCCTCCATAAAACAGCAGCTTGAAGACTTTACAAAGTAAAGCTGAGTAACTGACACTTTCATTCCTAATTAAAAATTAGCACTGCCTTCCTTGATCAGTTGGAGTTTGAAGAATTCTGGTGTAAAATAAAATAAAAACAAATCACAAAACCAAACACAAACAAAACAAATAAACTTCCCACCCCAAGAAACTAAAACACACAAAATACCAAATTTAAAAAAAAACAGAACTCATCAACCTTTACTTACCTGCGAAGTGAGCAAAGTAAGATATTGTAATTAATAAACCAAGCCGCATCATTTTCTTGGGATTGCCAACGCAGAGGTTTTAAAACCTCAGCCGAGACTAGTGATATCACAACTTTCAGCAGGTAGTTGAAACGTAAGTTATAGGTCTCCTAAAAACATGTTTTCAACCTTGTTTCTAAGGGGCGGGTCTTGTGGTTTCATTCACTGTAACTATTCCCCTTTCTACCATCACACATCCTGGACATTGCATTATATTAACTGATAATGCCATGGTTTCAAATTCAACTCCGCTGGGACTATTTTGCCATTCAGAACATTTTCTTCAGATGGTTAGGAAGAGGATCGTTTCCATACGGTGATTTAACCAAAGCCATCCATCGAAAAAAAAAAGATCCAACCCCCCTTCCCCCTCCCCCAAACTGAAAAACCCCAAGATTGGGGGCAGTGGTTACAATGTAATATAGCAAAGTTTGTAATAGACACCCAACTCTGTGACTCTTGCTCAAAGTGCTGTTTGCACCTTAAACATGGGTGAAGATGACTTTGCTTTGTCTAGTACTGGTCCAATTAGACAAATCAAATACAGCAGAGGAATAGTTCATAAGAAACACTATTTCACTTTGCTGAAACGATACTGAATGTTTAATTACCATCCTGCAGCGCAGGATACGTGAACATGAGCTGTCAAAAGCTATAACATGGCAAAGACGGAAAAGTAGTTATCTTCCCAATTTGCACCTTCTGAATTTATAGGAGCCTATTAGATTAGCTAATGTCCTTGTAGCCCCTTATATAGACCCAAATTTAATCCAGCAAAATTACCCTGGAGTTTAACTGAAATTTCTTGTCATCGAGCTACACCGCCTACAGATTTGAATGTCTGGGTTTGACTAAGAGATAACTTCCATGGAAATATCCAATTTTAATCTGATGGCTTTGAGACATAAAGAATCAGTTGGTACTGAATGGTTAGCTACAGCAATGAGTAATCACTGGCACTGTGAAAGGCTGTGTCTTCTTTTTTTTTTCTGATCTCTGTCTTCTTTTCATCACTGAAATAGCTTTGACACTTCTAGAACCCTTAAAAAAAAAGGGATGATATTTATGCACTATATAGGATAATCTCCTGATATTCCTTTTTTGTTGTCGTTGTTGTAATTACATGCAAGTCTCCTACTGTAAGACATCTCCGTCATGGAATAAGGTACCCGATTCTGTTTCTTGTGATTGTATGCTTTAAATCTGGACTCCTTAAACTCTCTTTATTCAGGGTTAAAATAAAAATCCTACTCTTCTGTAGGAATTATTTACAGATCCAGGGATATTCTTCCATGAAGTCCTACTGCACGGTCGCTGTCAGCTGATTTTCTACTTGAAAAGTTATGTGTCTTTTCAGAGTCACTGCTTTCTGAAAGTGGTACAGGCATATCACGCGTTGTTTTAATAGTATTAAGGCTACAACCAAACCCTCCACCTTTCCAGTAGATGCTATTTAGTGATGTCTTCTCATTGACAACTTTTAGAGATGTTTGGTAATTTGATCTTAAATTCCTGATTGTAAACTCTAATAATTTTAATTATCTGTATTTATGTCTTAAAGGATTCCATTCTCTGAATTCTCTCATTTAAAGGTACATCTCAGAAAAAAAAAAAAAAAATCTCATTACCTTGTTTTGTTATCAGCAGAAAAATTGATGTATTTAATTATTTTTACCAACATCTTATAAAATTTTATAAGAATGTCTAATTGGATGATTCTTATTGATCACATCTGATACTAATCAGGTTGAAGAGAGAAACAAAAAAAGTGCAAAACTCTTCAAATTTCCTGTTTCTAGATAGTAACTGCTCAGATAAAAAGAGAGTGTTATCTATAACATTTTTAACAACAGTGATAAAATCCTTTAAGATACTGCCTTGAATAAGAAATAATCGATTCAGAGGAAACTGATCAAAGACAAGCATAAGTAATTTAATGCAGCTGATCTGGGATTCACACGTGCATTTAAGCAGCTATTCAGTATCAGAATAAACAGAGTGGGTTCAGTTTTTTTTAGTTTTGTGATCTTTTTTTTCCCTAAAAATTCATTTAATTAATCAAATAGTAATAGAGTTATTCTATGCTCTAACTCAGTGTTTATCTTGGTAGTCCAATCCAATGAATTTGGCTCAGTTAAAATTTAACCTGGTTTTAATGATATGTAATTACAATAGTACTGAACTACACTAAGTAGAATTTCAGGCTGTAAATAAGCACTGTTTTATTGGCTGAATATTCAGCAAATGGAAAAGCTTGCCTACAACTGTAACTAAGCCATTTAAAATTGTTATTTTCATTGCCTTGAAGTTTATGTGTTAAACAAGGCAAAATCTTATCTTTCTAAAATAATAAAGAATATTGCTAATGAGCTGAAGTTCTGCCAGCTCAGTTAGTTTCAGCTAAGATTTATATTCATACTTAACGATCAGTATGTGTTTAAGTCTTTTTCTATTCATTGGAGATGTTTGAGAAGAAACTGTGTCCCACAGGAGTCATGTGCATGTGGCACAAGCATATTCATGAAGAAAAATCAGATGACTTTTTTACTTAGCTATGTAAGTGAAAGTTGTGACCAAGAAAACATAACAGAAGTTTCGAAATAAAGTTTAAATAAGATGAAATCTAAAAATGCTCTTTTATGGCATAAAATAGGAACTATAAATTGCCATTTTACTGTCTAGAACTGGAGACATATTAATCTTAAAATATTTTATATTTTTCTTGTCCACGAAATGGCTGACAGAGAAGAATTTTAAGGTTTGAAACTTAAGAAAAGTTAAGAAGTGGACAATGACCTAACTTGTAAAAAAAGTGCAAAACTTGAGATACTAAGGGCTAGGGGATTGATGTGTATATCTATTTTAAGATGATACCATGAAGATGAAAATAAGAATGAGCTTTATGAAAATATTAAAGAGGTTCGAATATATAGTGCAATCACACTTTGATTTTCTGTCAGTCCTTTCTCATTACCAGCTTCAACTATAATGCCAGGGAATTTAAAAACTTGAGCCTGATTACCTGAAAAGTATCCTTTTCATTTTCTGCAGAAATGTGAATTAGATATAGGACCATAACGATGACAATACCTCTTAAAAAGACCTCGATTCCAGCTGATTTCTGTCCTATTCCACAGGACTGGAAAAAAGATGGATGGATTTAATGAATAGGCTGCAGTTCCTCTGTTGGCAGCATTATTTTCCACTATGGAAAATAGGACTTGTGTAAGTAGTGAGAGTTAAGAGTGTAACTGAATGACTGCCTCACTGCTCTGTGGTTGCAACCTGGACAACCGGTATAGTTAAGTAATGTCTAAATGAAAACCTAATACACAAACTGTTTTGAAAAGGTATAACAGTATCACCGTTAGAAAATAAATTTTGTGCCAATTTGTAACTGAAGCAATAAAAAAGGAAAAGACGACATAAGGGAATAATCCAACAATCTCAGACAGCGGTATCTTCATCAGTCCTTATTTGGAGGTATTTGCCCATGAGAATCAATTGTGGATTTTATGAGGTCTGTAAAACTGGAGGTGAATGTGAAATAAAACAGCATCTTATGGTTTGACAACTATCCCAAAAAAGCTACTTTGTAATACAGAACAGCTTAAAGTAGGCATCTCCGTAGCATATCATAAACAAATAGAATAACTTGCATCCAGTTTATTGTTTAGGTTTATTCATCATAAATTTAGAGTCCAACAAAGTAAGCAAACAGTATAAAAGCTTCCTAATAGCAATGAACAGCAGATGTCTGTAATAACTTCTCTGGGAAGGCTGGAAACCTTTGAGAAAGATGAAAGAGGCATGTGTAAAGACTGCCCAGTGGCAGAGGACGCGATTTGTTGCCAGAAAGTGCATATGACAGCAGGACTTCTCTTACTTTTCTTATCAGATGTACAAGGTGTAAGAAGGTTGCCACAATAGCAGAAACCGAGTTATTTCTCATAAATATTTCTCATTCCTTTCCTAGAAATTTCAGAGAAAATATGCAGGTTCCTTACTTAATGCAGAGTATGTAAGTTCTTGCTGGGTGCCTCTGTAATGGCACATCATTTACTAGAAAGTTAAAGGCACCACAGGATCCTCCCTAAAGATAAATTAAATTCAGAAGGAAAAAGAAAATACTTTAATGGTAGCCTATATCACAATTAGGAGAGAAACCGTATGAAATCACAGTGAAATATGGAAAGGATATGTATTCTCATTTGACTAAATTTATAAACTTAGTTTAATTATTTAAGAGTTCCCAATTCTTATAGTGAAGAGAGGAAAACCCATCAACACCAGAACATTTACCATGTTACCATTGTTTCAGCTGGGGTGGGGCTAACTTTTTGCTAGCAGCTGGTGTAATGCTATGTTTTAGATTTGGGATGGGAATAGTGTGATAGGGCATTGGTGCTCTTGATTGTTACTAAGCAATCAAGGACTTTTCAGGTCCTTGCTCTGCTCTGCCAGCAAGTAGGCTGGGGGTGCACAAGAAACTGGGAGGAGACACAGCCAGGACAGCTGACACTAACTGACCCAAAAGGGTCATATGATTCCATACAATACCAGTATATAAAGCAGGATAACAGCACTAAATTTGAACAGGGTGCATCAATAAAGATTCCTGCCAAAACCAACGTAGTGGTTCAATATTCTCATCCTGAAGATATCCAAAAGGGCTAATTCCATAGTTTCACTGACCATATATGATCCTCTGAGAGGTCATGCATAGACCCACCCCAGTCCTTCTCATGTGCTCAGAGGATTCTTAATGTACATGGCCAACTCTGAACTGTTTCAAAAATGCTGTGATGAGCATATTTTTTCCTCATTTTGTACAGCCCTTATATAAGAAATGGAAAGCTGCAGTTCTTCCTCAGCTTATAAATATGAAATTTTGCATTTCACAAAGCCCTGGTGTGCAACATGAATCAAGATATTAAATAGTCAAACACCCTTCCTTTGTATTTCTTTCTCTATCCTCATTGCTTTCACTCTCTTCTGCATTGACAATGAAGATGTCCCTCTGACCTGGAAATATTATTTACCCTGTTAAACTGAGGACATTTTACTGTCATGCTGATTGCTGTCTACTACTGCACCATAGAAAGGAAGGAGTTTGTCAAATAGGCAAAAAGAAACCTAACTATTTTGGTCTTTATAGATCAATATTAAACTTTTAAATTCCATTGAGAGATCTGAAAGCATCTAGGGCAGAGCACAAAACGATCGTGTTATATATTCCCACTGAGAAATCAATTCAATAAAAAAGCCACAGATTTTTATATTGGCTTTGGTTTCTAAGCTAGCCTGAGGTATAACTATGTTTAGGGTGTCCTATGGCAATAAAGTCTCAAAACTGTAAACACAAGAGCCCCAGTAAACCAATCTCTTCAGATGATAGGACTTCCCACATTCAGATGATAGGACATTTCACACAGAAAACAAAACAGAAAATGCCACCTTACATGTATTGTTTGCACAATGACCATACAATAAACCAGTGTTACAGTGCCTGGAAATCTCACTGCTTGACTGTAAATAATCTGTCAACCATAAACTCCAGAAGAAACCTTCACCTTGCCTTATGTTTTGGATAATCTATCCTAACAATTATATTGTGAATTTGCAATGAGCTTCAGCTGCCCATCTTTTTATTGGTTACAAGTGTGATAGCTTTGTAAGAGTCTCTCAGACTCCTGAATACTACTGCCACAGTGAAAACTCTGGAAGAGGTGCTCCTACATTTCATAGTCCTGCTGGCCAGAGAAAAGACTAAGCCAAGTATAAGACAATCCTTTCATGAGATACAAAAGTATTTTTTATCAGAACTACCCCTTGAAAAATACAACCTTTTCCAGAGTAGCTCTGTTTGCTGCCAAGTCTACAACACTTTGTGCTTTTTCATATTAAAAGTAAGCAACACAATTATCAAGCCTAATGTAAGTGTTCTTCATCTGTTGGCAGGAAGAGTGAAAAAACTGAGGTCTTTCTACAGTATATATTGGTTTCAACTTCAGACATATTCACTCTTTTTGTACCAATTCCTTTGACAAATCTAATCTAATTATTTTCTCCTCTTAAGAAAGTACTAATCTCATTACCTAGCAATGAACTTTTTTTTTTTTTAATTTAACTTAGTAGACAACTTGAGATGCAAGATATAAGGCTGAAATATTACTTTTTTTTTTGAAGTATAGATAGTTTCTCTAACACTTGTGTCAGTAGACTAGTACTGAACAAGACCATACCTCCTACTTAGAAAGCACTGTCTTAATGCCCTTCAAATCCTTCTCACATTATCACAATATTTAGACATTCTACTACTTGGATATCAAACCATGGACTTTTATCTCTACAGAAATCATATTTTATACATAGAAATAGAAAACTGAAAGAGAGGAGGTTGAGGAAGGAAATGTTAAAGACAAGACTAACTTATTTACATACCTTTAGCTTAGTGGGCCCCAACTTAGAGCTCCCAGACAGAATGCTTCCTGTAAGACTCTTTGATGTTCTTCACAGCTGCACAAATTACATTACCTGATGAGGATTCATTTACTGTATGTGTTAAAGGCTTCCTAACAATAATCTTTGTAATCGATAATGAATAATTAATCCGTGAACCAGTAATCTACATTGTCAGAAATGTTCTTCTGTTTGATGGAGATCCCAAAATATAATTTTAACATTTGAATAAATATGGATTTATTTTTTTTTGCCTGAGGCTCCTTGTAATTCATAGAGTTTTTGTCTCCTTTCAGGTCTGTTGAACAGATGAAGAAAATATGCTTTGTTTAGTATAAGGAAATAAGAAAAATGGCTGGATAATAACAATTTGGATCTCCAGGTTCTACTACTAAAAACGTGAAATAAGTTTTTAAGAAATTACATTAATGAGTGATCTCGAGGCACTGTAATTCCCTCAATGTAAAACTGCAGGTGCTGTCCAAATATCTGTAATGGAGCTCATGGCAGTAATATTTCACTAAATCCCTTGGGATAACCAATTTATCCATAAATTGAAAAAAAACCCAAATAAATCCAAACACAGAAAACATCCTATCTTAAATGATCAAGAAAAACTTAAGCCAGAATTTGATTATATTGGCAGGGTCACATACAGAAGCTTATATTATCAGAGCCAGCCTTTGTCTTTTCCTTTAACAAATTTAACAAGAGTTTCTAGTGGTAGCAACCTGCCATCTTTTTACAACATTAAATGACCTTCTAAGAGTAAGGACCTGAAAGCTTAGATAGCTTTTTCACCAACCATATTTATACTCAGCCAGCAAAAATCACAGGTGTTAATAATGAAGCAACTAAATTACTGTTTTCTATCCCTGTGGAGGAACCAGCAGCAATCAGGGAAACAGATGGGCTAGTAAGAATGGTAATTCAGATTCTTACACACATATGAGATTAAACTGCAAAATAGTTGATCCTTACTTTAATCAGCAAATGTTTTATGTGTTACATTGTCAAACTGAAACTGAAAATGCTGTGTGATAAAGCACCAACAGTGACTGTAGAGATAAAACTTCCTCTTTTTAATTTGCTTTCTTGTTTGTTTTTTTCTAAAGGCTAGAAAAAATCACAGAAAAACTAATGTTTTCTACTATTAGTCTATTGTGGTTTTTTGCCTTTAATTTTAAAACAGGAATTAAAAAAGATAAATACATAAAGCATAATCCAAAGAGCAGTATCATTAGAAGTGATGCCATAGGGAGACATTACATTAGCCCATGTACTATTTTCCTTTAATATAACATGTAATCTACTCCTTCTTCAAAACCAAAATGTCCAGGGACATTTTGTACACTTCTTGCATTTTTGTAAAGTGTTGCCTTTTTAAAAATATTTTTATCTTTCTTGGTTGTGGCAACAGTTTTTCTTCCTCCTAATTCTTTTTCAGTCTTTAGAGATTTCCTATGTAAACAGTTTTCAGTCTGAGTAAATGTTTAATATCAAATTAGGCTCAATATCACAAATATCATGTAGTTAATAAAGGTGGTTTAAGAACATAAGTCAAAGAGAGAGCTTATGAAAGTCCTGCTGAGCTTGCTTAGGCCCTGAATGACTGTTGAAAGCCAAGAATCGTGGCTTGACTATTCCTTTTCTAACACTACATGGTCTTTCCAAATTAAGTTTCTTTCTATGTAAGTGAATCCCCTGGAGGGCCCCATTCAATCTGAGAACAACATAGACCGATGTGACTGAGTTCAGCAGAAGGACCCACCACAAGCATCCACCACAACTTTCATTCAGTAACACATCCAGAGAAAGGGAAGGTGCTGCATGACACATGTTATGACAAGCAGGTGCTGGAAAATCTGCAGTGGAATGCAGAATCAGGGCTCTGTGTTTCAGTCTGAAAGGGCTTTACTGGCTGTACACAACTCCTTGTTCTAGCTAGCTGAAGCTAAATTTGGAACCACATGAGACAAGAAATGTTTTTCACTTAAAAAAAAAATAGT
Source organism: Scolopax mira (assembly GCA_004320125.1). Taxonomy (NCBI): domain Eukaryota; kingdom Metazoa; phylum Chordata; class Aves; order Charadriiformes; family Scolopacidae; genus Scolopax; species Scolopax mira. The sequence goes on from BJBW01004422.1 coordinate 30,414, forward strand.
ATTGAAAGCAAGGCAAAACATTTTCTATCTCCATAAAACTCACAGCATTTTTTACCGTTCTGAATAGTATTTGTTGTTTGAAGTAGGGGCAACTTTAGAATGCCTGCAGGTGTCTGCTTTGGTTATCAGAATGTATTGTGTGCTTATGGCACTGAAACTTAAAATAAAGGAAACCATCCTATTTCTTTCCATTCTCTAATGTTTCCATCCACTAGAAATTTGAAGGCTTATTTCTCTGTTATGTGATACCAGTTTGTTGTAGAGGAGGCAAACAGTTTCAGTCAGATCTAATACATCTTTTGAGGCTTTGAGGCAAGCCACGCTGTAGTCCTAAAGGGGTGAACCTGAAAGGAAAAACTAATGCTTTGATTTTACACATCTGTTGTGGGATTTCTCTGTTCTACCTGTGATGAACACACATTTTCCCCTAGTAGGAAGTCATTGGCAGCATCAGCCTTTCTCTGTGCTTCAGATTCTTCTGATGTTTGCAAATCCTGTTTTGGTTTGGGCATTATTGGCATAAATGTAAATCATCTTTCAATTCTCTTTCCCTCCTATTTTACCCCTGTTTAAATTCCATTTTGTATAGGATCATTGTGTCTTGTTTGAGCAGTCGAATGTGGGAAGAATAATGGAATTGAACATAGTTGTCTTATTATCATAATTCTGTTATTCTATATCAGCAGCTTTTTAATTATACTAATTTTGAAAAATAGAAACAAACCTTGTATTAAGCTATGTAATTTCAATTTATATTTATAAGCATAACACATTATGTTGCTATTAAAATGTATCACATGAAGAACGGAGTAGCAAGTTTAGTTTCATATGGCTATGTCATATGCCTGTGCAATGAAGTAAGAGGGAGCTTAATGCTTTAAAGTGTCCTCTTATGTTTTATGTTTGTCATCTTCCTCTGCTGTGATGAAAATGGAAAAGTGTTAAAAAACTTAAATATTGTTTTATTTGTAGTTGTATTTTTCATTTAAGATCTGTGATTTGACTTTGAGAGTTAGAAAGGCAGGGTTAAATTGTCAAGATTTGGTATGTTGTAGGACAAGCTTCTCATTTTTAGTGCAAGGAGGACAACACCAGACTGGCCAAGGGATGCAATCTTCTGAGACTTTAGAGCTACTCAGCAGGTGGTAAAAAATTTCCAAATGGCTTCCTTTTGAAGAAATCTGAACTAGCCATAATTTAATTTCATTCCTTTACCCTCTGCCCATTACCTGTCTTGGTGTAATATTGTCATCAGTTATAAACAATCCTCAGAGTTTTTTTACTAATTTTTATTTCAATATTTCTATTTTCTTGTTCATCACTGCAACAGCCCTGACATTTTCTAGCACAGGCTGTTACTGTCTTATTGGGTTGGCAGCCTGCCCCCAGCTATGTTGTTTTATTACTAGTACCAGTTGAGATATGAGAGGTACATAGTTCCCAGTGGTGATAAATGTAAACAGAAAGCAAACAGACATGTTTGTGAAACCCTCAAAATAAATAGTTCTAACCAAAGAAACCACATGACACTCGGGGGGTTCTAAATGAGATGCACTTCCTTTAATCCTTTACCTAGGCTAATTGGTTTTACCATTGGCAGGACAGGCTCTCTTCAAAAGTCCTGGAGAAAGATTTATCTTTTCTTAAGATAGAGCATTGGTTTTTTGGCTACTTCATCTTAATCGACAATATCACAAAAGCTTGAATTGTGCCCTGTGGCAGGATATTATTACAAAGGGAATAATGTTATGTTTCCTAACATCAATATGTTATCCACTTTATCTAACAGTAATTTTATCAGTGAAGACATTTGGTTACCACTTCTAAACTTAATGTAATATTTTATGGCAGATACTATAGCAAATTAATCCCTCATTTCTCCTTTTTAGCAAGACTGTTTCAGATGTAGGTGCCCTCTAAGCTTCGCACATCCTTGCACATCTCCTGCATCATTTGCGAAGTAGTTTTGTTGTGAGATTACTGTTTGCTCTGTAAGCCACTTTGGGGTGACATTTTGGTTGTGGAGAAACTAGGAAGAGTTGGTACTTCTTTGGTTTAATGTCAGGGTGAAGCAGCATGTGTGTTTTTGCATGTCTTCATAGAGACGTGACCCGGGAATCAACAGCTTTCCTGCTCATTGCTAGACCTTATCCTGTGAACAGGTCTAGCGCTGTAATGCTGACTGTCTACAAAAACACCAGCAAAACTGAATGTGCTGTTACTGGGACAATAAAACACAGGAAGGGTTGTTGTTACCCACCTCTAGGGCTATAAGATCACTTACATCAATATTTTGTTTTGAGGGAGAATGTCACTCTTCTGACACCTCTCACAGAGTAAGTCTGCCAGGCGTCTTTCTTCTTAGAACTTTCTGCATAGCTGAAACCCAGCTTTGGTCCTGTAGCTGAGCTCAACTGAAGACTGAAATTAGAGTAAATTAAAGGCAGGAAATTAAATACTTTTTATTACCAGACTGTTCAGGAAGCTCTGGACAACTGAGGCATTCATGTTGTCAAAAAATGCCATGTAAGCAGTAGAGAATCACTGAAAAAGGACCAAGGGCAAAAGATTTTAAGTACTTACAATTGAAAACTAAGTTCTCCTGCAATGTTTCCAAAATGGTTAAATAGAGGAGGGAAAACTAACATTTGTATATTGCTTTAGAAATGATGTCACTTCTGATGTTGAGATCCAGACCTAAAAAATTTCTGTTTGAATTTCCTTCCCTGTTCTATGAGGGAAGTACATATTGAAAGTATTTGGGATATGGATAAAAGCTTTTCATTTTAAGCCTATGGATAAAAGCTTTTCATTTTAATGTGTTTTATGCCATAGTTTAAATAGAGATTTCTGGAGGAATCACCTGTGGCTGGCAATGTGTTGGATTGTGGAAAAGGCACGTGACGACTAAACTGTTGTGTTGAGCATCATTTCTAATGTTACAAAGCCACGCAGTAAGCCTCTTTTCCTACTACTGCTCCATTCACCAGCCTAATTTTCTTCATCTGCCTTTATATTTTCTTCTCTGTGTGTTCACATTTGCTATTTATGTATTAGGTACTTTTAAAATAGATTAGATCTAATCTATCATTTAAAAGACCTGGATTTCATAAAGTATAGGTATTTTCTGTCTTTCTAGATCCCTTCAAGGACACAGATCTGTGCCTTATTCTGAGTTAACATTTATTCACAATCCAAAAATTTGGTTAAGCTTTCTAAAGCCTACAGATCTCCCTAAATTAGCACACATGTATTTTGAGCCATTAAGCCTACATCACTCAAGATGGTCTCTGCAGAATTAATGAGTAAGGACTTTACTTTCTAAGCGGTGAGAATGAAAATAAATATTATTTCTTTCTCCAGTTTACAGTGCACTACCTATCTTAAATTGGGGGGGGGGGTGGTGGTGGTGTTGTTATTGAATGCTGACTTTTGCTGCCAGAAATTTCCCTTAATGCATTTGGTTTAAATTTTATTTCATAGTTATATTAAAGAACATTGGTAATGTAATCAATATTTTAAAATTTTGTAGCAACTTGAACCTTAAGAACAACATTCAAAGCCTATTTGTTACCCAGTTTGATATTTTATCATAGCTTGGCATTTTAACTTCTCTCACAGCACCAGGATGTGAGTCTCCGTACAAAAGTAATTCTCAAGAATTACAGAGTAGGTACCTTTGTATCTTTTTTCTGACTTCATTGTACTAAGAGGTTTGAACTTTCTTTATATGGTAAGGAAGATGTGCTCTTGGAGCTAGAGACTTGCAAAGAACTTCCTGCACTGATAGCTGACATCAAAAAAGATAGGGACATTTGGAGAGGTTTCAGAAATAAGGTATTGCAAAATGTTTTCCTTTTAACCCATTTAGTACGTGTATCTGTTTATGGATTTATATATGGATTTGGATTTATGTATATTTACACAAATTTACATTTGTGTTTTAGGTGTTCCATTCAGGAACTGTCCTATTGCAGGAGAAATATTTATGAAGACTACACTGCATTAGTCTTGTTTATAAATGTGCTTTTTCTGAAATGCGGTGTTAGAAGCACTTACCCTCCAGTACTCAGTTACTTACCATCCCCTTAGTTACTTACTTACTAGTTAGTAAGTAACTAACTAATTTACTTACTTACCTATGTAAGTTGGAGATATCATAACTTTTGAACTATGGGCTTTGTATTGTACTACCACCAGAAGTACTGCTAGATCAAATACCTCGGGAACTGGCTAAGCTTACAGGAGCAAGAGGTCAAATTTTCCTTTCTAGCAGTTTGCAGTCTAGATAATACACTGACTGCATCTATTTATTTTGTTGTAGCATAGACATAAATGTCTTGACTACTAAGGACTACTATTTTTATCCCATCATATTTCTGTCTTGTTTTTTCATTTATTTTATCAGAATACACAGTGACATACTTAGTTTTATAAAATATTGTACGTATAAGATAAATATATGAGACTGAGGACATGGGAATGTATTTCTGTTAGAAGATTGATACTTTTACTGATTTCAAAATAATTTTTACAGCTTTGGGAAACAGCATATCTGCACACATGGTAACTGTAGTTTTTTCTTCGCTACTTCACTTAAGCAAGTCCAAAACTATTACATACACATCAATTTTGTTCACCAATTAAATGCCTTTAAAAATATTTTCCCGACAGCTTCATTCTATTTACTAAGTGCTGAGGTGCTTTTTATGCACCTAAAGTGCCAAGCATCTGTTTGTATGGGAAAGTTCTATTAGACCATAATAATCTCCAGTTAATTGCACAGCAAATATTTATTTCTCACACATTAAATTAATGAAACAGGTTCAGTGAGAGAAAAATCACAACAGCTTGGCAAACAAACACCTATCAAGCTATGTAAGGCTTCCAAGGACTTCTTGGCAGAAATCCTATATCTAGAAGAATTGTGTACCTTTGGGGATAATGTCATAATTTAATTACTAGATGATAATATTGTCATAGGTTTGTTTATTGATGTTTTGCTTTTTACCTAGAAAGAATTAAAAAAAAATATTGTTTTTCTGAGTTTACTAATGTGCCATACCATGACTACAACAGTATAATTGAAGAATGATCATTTGCAAGGTACTACAAACACTATTTAATCTTAACATTAAAAAAGATTAATATTATACTAATATTTAGTATTCCTAGAGCACTTACTCCTCCTCATATATAAATATGAAAGGAGCTTTAAAAATCATTTTTCAAAATCCCCACTTGTATTTCAATAATGACTTTATCTTTCCTGACTAAGAGCAATGTGGGTTTTTCATGTATCTGCAGCAATGATTATTTCATATCCCACACTTATTTTTTTATTCCCTTCCCATCAGTGCTAATATTCCCTGTGCTGTGTCATGTGGGAAGGCAATGACACTGTACACAACTGCTTATAACAACAAAGGACAATAATGCATAGACTCATAAAGTTTTTTTAGCAGATAAAGCAGAAAGCCTAACTTTATCTCTCACTATTTAGGTTCATTTTGTTGCTATAAAATTTTTACCATTTTTCTTAACATAAATTTCTGAGCACCTCTTAAATATTTATTTATGCTTGTACAAACTTTGTTTTTCATGCTTCTTATCTGCTTCTTTTGAAGCTGACCCAAATGTAGGTGCATAGGATTTGTATCAGAAATAAGGGCTTAGTCTGTCCATAGAGATTCAACTTTAATAACTAAGAATTAGCTTAACATGTTAAATTAACTGAATTTGATATCAACTACCTGGATTTACTAACCCTACTTATTTTGAAACATGGATGAAAACAATGAGATGTTGTTAAATTGCTTTCTTTTTTTTTTTCTTAAAATTGTTTAAATTACAATTAAAAATATGCTTTTATGCAAGGACTATTCACTTATTATTTATTACATGAAGCACATCTAGAACTCTGTTCATGAAGGTGGAAAATTTATCATAAGGTGTCCCTGGTAAAAATGTTACAACATTCACTAGGAGATATGGTAATTATAAATAAGGAGAGAAACCCTGAGAAAAGCAGAATTTGTAAGTTCTTTCAGTAAAATTCTGTATTTCTTCTGAAATGGCAGATCTTCTAGGATGCTTTAAAGAAGCTGGCAGATCTTTAAGGGTGTTTTACACAGAGCACAAGAGCTCTCAATCCCCAGCTGTAAGAAATCTGGAAGGGAAGGCAAGAGACTGGCATGGCTGAATGAAGACCTGCTGATCAAACTAAACGGCAAGAGGAAAATGCACAGGCAGTGGAAGCAAGAACAGGTATTCTGGGAAGAGTATAGGGACACTGCCTGGTTGAGTAGGTAACAGGTCAGGAAGGCCAAGGTGCAGCTGGAACTGAATTTGACAAGGTGCACAGAGAATAACAAGAAGGACATCTACAAGTACGTCAGCCAGAATTTCATGAGGTTCAACAAGATCAAGTGCAAGGTCCTGCCTTGTTGTGATACTGGGTTGAGTATCAATATAGGCTGAGAGATGAAGGGATTGAGAGCACACACGTTGAGAAGGACTTGGGGTTACTGCTGGATGGAAAGCTGGACATGAGCCAGCAATGTGTGCTTGCAGCTCAGAAAGTCAACTGTATCCTGTGGTGTGTCAAAAGAGGAGTGGTCTGCAGGTGGAAGGAAGTAATTCTACCCCTCTACTCTGCTCTTTTGAGACCCCACCTGCAGTACTGCACCCAGCTCTGGAGTACATAAGAAAGGCAAGGACCTGTTGGATCAATTCCAGAGGAGGGCTACACAAACGATGAGAAGGATGGATCTCTCCTATGAGAAAAGCTGAGAGTTGGGGTTGTTCAGCCTAGAGAAGAGAAAGCTCTGGCGAGACTGTATAGCAGCCTCCCAGTAATTAAAGGGGGTTTATAAGAAAGATACAGACAAACTTTTTAGCAGGGCCTGTTACAATAGGACAAGAAATAATGATTTTAAACTGAAAGAGGGTAGATTTAGACTAGAGATAAGGGTAAAATGTTTTACAATGAGGGAGGTGAAACACTGGAGTAGGTTGCCCAGACTGGTGGTAGATACCTCATGCCTGGAAACAAGGTGAGGTTGAACCTTATCTTATTGAAGATGTCCCTGCTCATTGAAGGTTTGACTAGATGACCTTTAAAGGTCCCTTCCAACCCAAATTATTCTACAGTTCTGTGATTCTATGGTTCTAAGTGTTCAGGAGGAATGACTTTGAAAGTAGTTTAGGCACAATTTTAAAGTCTTGTAGTTTGGAAGGATTTGGATACATTAGGACTTCAGGTTTCTGGCCCATGGGTTAGATTTAGAAATTAAGAATATCCACAATGTCTTATTTAATCAAAATGACATCAGAGACTTGTTTCTTACTGTTAACCAAATCTTTGTTGATTTACCCTCAGGAATAAATGTTCCTTATTTAAACCCAAATCTTTTTTTTGTACTTAAAAATTCAATGCATAGAATGGATTAAATAAATAATGTAAAAATAACACTTCCAAAGAAAAACTTACTATATTCTTACATATATACAGGTCATTATTTTATATATTTACATTGCTGGTGAAATACTGTCAAATTGCAGGGATGTAAAATGAAGCAGTCAATCTTAAAGATGTTGTTTCAAATGGGAATTCTTCTTGAATATGTTGTTACTCTTCAAAACTCTCTTTTAGAAATGACTAATTTTGGGGGACACACACCAAACAAACTAAAACAAAATATAATTTTCTCTATCTGTTTAAAAACAATCAAACAAATAAACACCCAGAGATATTACAAATTCATGTTATCTTCTCCAGGTTTACATTGAAATTATGGATAGAAATACAGAACCAAGAAGATAATAACCTGTTGTAAGTGCAACAATCTGTACCTAAAATACCTTTTCTGTAGTATACATATTACTGCAGAATGGGATAGGGAAGTTGTTGCATGAAATTTTCATCTAATTTCCTTCAGGCATGTCTTGTTACATTATTCTTACTAAGGACTATCCCAAACTCTGATAGCATAAAATCTTGATATTAAACTATTGAATATTCTATAGGTAAGGAACAAAGATGTGGGATTAGAAGTATGGTAACATTCAGGAAGTGCAAGAACATCATTCCAGGCTGAAGAAAAAGATCTTGAACCCCTCCCCACTTCTCCCTCTCCCTCCTTCCTGCTCCCATGTATTAACTGTGCTATCTGTTGTTTTGGAAACATATTCATGAGAGCTGATGGCCTGGTCTAAGTCTCAATGAAAAAATAATAAAATTAGCAGATATTAGAAAAAAGATTAAACAGTATACAGAATTGAAGCAAACTGTCAAATCAACTTAAAGTGGATTTGAATATCTTTATTGTGAAAATTTGTCACAGAGATGGACTAGATGATCTCCAGAGGTCCCTTCCAACCGTGCATCAGTCTGTGATCCTGAGATAAAAACCAGCAGACTACTTCTCCTTAGTAGCAATATAGAACCAGTGTTTGTCTGATTCATGCATTTTGGAAACTATAGTACTTTAATTTTGAAATTGGAAAATTCCCAACTGTGTTGTATCAAACATATTGCAGTAGTACTGTTTATTTGCTAAATTTTATGAATATGGAAGCTGCAGAGGGAGAAAGAGGTAGGGAGAGAGAAACTACAACTGACTAGGTTTTTGTCCACTGCTTCTGCACTTGTTGCAAAGGCTGAGATTTTCAGGTGACACTGAAACCTCTGTTCATGACTCCAGGCAGTGAGGAGAACCCATTCACAGAAAGAAAGTGTGGAAGAAGGCAATAGGCTTTTCAATGTCTTCAGAGAGAATTTCCACCAGACAGATTTTGTGTTAGGTCTGTATGCTCTAAAACAAGGTTACTGAGTGGTCTTTTTCAAAACACTTTACTGGTATAGACCTTTCCTTACTTCTGCTGAGTAGAAGAACAGCAAAGTTATCCAGATGCATCAGTCCTTCACATCTTAGTGTACCAACAGAAATCTCAAAAATCTTTTTGCAAAATCTATCCTCTTTTCACAGTTTTTAGTTTGAAGTGGTCTTCAGCCAAAGCCAATCAGCAGAACTAAATCCTTCATTATGAAAGTCTCATTATTGCCGTACAAGGACAATGAAATATCTGCCAAGTTTTTATCTAAAAACTAAACCAACTTTACATGACTCTTGAATTAAATCCCCAGGCAATCCCATCTTAGTCACTGAAAGGTTCTTATCTCTTTGCCTCACAAAAGGTTCCACGAAGGCTTTAACATTTGAATTCTGTATGCAAGTGAATGTAAAAAATAAATTACTTTATTGTTGTGTTTCCTTTATTCTTAATCACACAATGTCTAAAATTCAAATGTAGATCTCCTACAATTGCAGTTTCCTCCTTATCATAGTTTCATACGAAAGTACAAACATGCAGCATGTTTCTTGGAGAGATCTCTTATTTCAAGTGACACAAAGAAAAATACAGCTATTATTCTTATTTCTTAGAGATACACAAAATCTGAAGCAAAACACCTACCTTCTCTGAGGCACAGGTTTTATTTTCTGTTATTAGATTGATATTGAGTGCAAATTTCCTCAGTTCATCTACAATGTTTGCATTGTATGGAATGACACTTCCTTTTTTTTTGGTGAGAAAGCATTGAGAAAACTGAAAAGCTTCTCCCTGAGTTGGTCGAAATATTTCTTCTGCTTTCAGCAAGAATAGGATTTAATTATTAATTTCCAGTCACTTTTTAAATATATATAGTATTTGGGAAACGGTTATTATCTTTTGGAAATAAACTGACAAAGTCCTTAACCTACTGAAAGTTAAATCTTCTGAAGCTTGGTTTGGGTTTTTGTTTGTTTTTGTTTTTTTTTTTTAAATTTTAAAAGATTAAGGATTAGGTCTTCCATTTCTGTGAGATTTGCTGGGAGAGTAGCTGCTGAGAATGAATTGGTACAAGACTAGGAAGAGCAGAACAGCTATATTGTACAGAGTTCCTTAGATTATGATGTGAAGTAAGTGCAGCAAATTTAAAGTGTTTCAGCACTTTTCTATAATCATTCCTTTAACCTTTCTTTTGTGGTTATCAAATATGCCAGTGTAAAAGCTGCCTTCTGAATTTGATAGCCAGGACTCATAATATATAAGGGGTAAAAAGAAAAGTAACACAGGATTAAAAAAACAACAAAACCACACTAAAACCCAAACAACAACAAGAAAAAAACAAGACATCAAGAAGCTCCAGAAATATTTTAACAAACACAACGTTTGTTTCTAAGTCAGATACAATTCACGATCTAACAAGAAATAGTTCTTTGTCTTTTCTCAAATATATCAAAGGGTTTCCTTAACCTTTACTTATGAAAAGAAAACTTGCATATGTAATTTTCTTTTCTGTGTCCATTCTGTCCATTTTGAATAAAATTACACACATTGTAGCAGAAAATATAAAGTCAAGAATTTATCCGTATTATGTTGTATACTCAAATTAGTTTGGGAAATCAAAAATATGAAATTAATAATATAATTGTTCCTGTATTTTTTCTATCCATCACCCTTTGTGTGAATGTTTGATGCAGTCATGATGCTGAAAAATGGAGGAGAAAAATAAGCATCCGTTAAAAGGAGATCTGTCTCTGAAAGAGAGTTCTGGGAAGTGGTATGAATTATACATTTCACTGAATTCTGTCTAAACTGAAAATATCATTAGGGATTAGCACTTTTTTAAACCAAATGTGTTAATCAATTTTTTTTCTCCACTGGTTGCAAAAAAGAAAAGAAACACATCCTATGTCCAAGGAAGATAAAGACATTGTGTGTATTTGCAGGGGGTATTGTACAGCGAGAAAAGCAACTCAGAAAATGGCACATCCTAAGATAAGAGACACTTCGCATCTGTTTTATCTTTTCCTGCTACACCCATAGCGCTTCCTGATAACTCATGTTCTCACGCTTGCATCTAGTAAAGTCTGTACATAACAATTATTCTCTACATAGTAGAAAGTCAGTTTATGGCATGAATGCTGTCAATTTATTAGTAGGCAGTTCTGACAGATTCAGACATGTCAGTGTGAAAATGAGAGCAGAGAACAACACTTTGTATTGAAAGGGTAAGGGCTCTCTTATTACAAAGGTATGAGAAAGAGATTTTTTTTAAGTGAATAAACATCTTTGAAGCTTTTCACTCAGTAAAAACATAGGAGTTCCATGGTCCATTTTTTTTTGTTTGGGGTTTTTTGTTTTTGTTTTGTTTTTTTCTTTTTTCAATTAGGATTTGATAAGCCAGGCATCCAAGGACTTGTGAATTTCAAGGTGTTTGCTCATCTCTCCATCTTGACAGGATCTCCCCATTTACAGTGTTACCTATATTTCCATACTGGAGAGAGAAGGTACCAATATTTTACTACACATGTGAAATATGGGTAAGACATGGACTAGGGAAAAAATAATTTTAATAGATTCATGTTATTTAATGTATGGTTTACTTGGATCAGTGCAAAATCTTTCAGATTTGGCAAACAAGATTTAAACCATATCATGCAAAGTATGTTGCAGCTGCTACTAATGATGAATGGGTTTTGCTAGAAGCCTGTTTTGGTTTTGTCATTTGAATTTTACAGTGAGGTAAGATCATAGCTTTTAATATACCAAAATGTGTTGTAGGTTAGATTAGAGCACAGTCAGACACAGTCTCCTATAAGGAGAGTGATGTTATACACCTACCTGGCTATTCCCCCTACCTGGTAGGGGAATATGAGAAGCAATGTTATTATTTCCAATGAAAAAGACAGAAAAATACAAATATTTGGAATAAATTGGTCTCATTTTCTTAATAGTAAAAGTGAGATAATTTTTGTTTGTGTTAAAAATGAAAAATCCTTGAAGAATGATGTTGGTTTGGCCTTAAAATGGAAAAGACTAAGGAAATTTAAAAATTCTAATCAACAGAAAGACAGGTTATAAAATGCAGTAGATTTTTCCGGACTCTCCTTGTTTCTGTGCAGGTCACAAAAAACATCCCAAGATATCTAATACATGAAAAGACTGAACCTTCTCCTTACTACAAATTTCCTAAATACAATAGTCTGCTATTTTTGTGGTTTCTACTTTTACATTTTGAATTATCTGGGCTCAGCCTTACCTTTCAGGAACACTTGTTACCTACTCAGTCACTGTTTTGTAGGAAAACACAGAAGAGTCTAGAATTATTAAATGTTTTCCCCTATCTCAATGTGAAGTGACATTCTGCTAGTGTCTTAATTTCTGTCAGAAGACTTTTGCTGCCCCAGCTGTTCTCTTGTCTGAATACAGTTTCATTCTTTTTTTTTTTTATTTTTAATTTCTCAAACCAATTTTTACCCTTGATTTCACTACGTGTATATAATTTGGTTGAAATATGACTGGAAGATTGATTTTTCTCTTGCACTTATATATGCAAGAAAGAACATCTCAGATGTACATAAATGATACACATTGTCTTCCATTTAGAACCATATTCTGGCATATATATACGAAAACAACAAGATGGGAAGGAAAGCAAAAGAATAGGGCCAATATACCTTTTCATTTTACAGGGGAGGATACGTGATTCAATATAATAATGTGCAAATATAGATCATTAATCCTATCAAGTACAAAACTGATATTTTATGTGCTCTGAAGAGGGTCATTCTTTTAAAGGTTATTAAATAATTGGGTTCACAAGGAAACAAACAAAAAATATAAAAATAATAAATTGACTGAGCAACAATGTATGGATCTGACTGCTTTTAATATCACCGCAGCAGCCCCATTGACTTCAATAGGGTCTGACTAGATTTCCCCTTGCCTGCTGAAGAAAAGAATTTCTCCCATGCCAGGAACAACCAATTCAGTTCACAAACACACAGCAAGCAAGTACTCTGAACTCTTGGGATCACAGAAGAAAAGTTTGTATTTGACAGAAGAAATTTGACCAGCAGGAAGCGAGTTTGGAACACAGCTGTAGTTCTTAATTTTTAAAGAACTTTCCCATTTAGATAAGTCAAACAAGAAATTCCTGTGTCTGCACTTTTGTGGGTTGGGCTTTTTTTTGTTTTTCTTCTTGAGGACCAGGGAGCACCTTGAGGACCACTACCTTAGATGGAATATTTTGATAAAGAGCCTGACTCCTTTCCTTATTCCAGGAAAGAAGTCAAGGAAACAGGCAAGGAACAAGTAGCATACTACATCTCTGTGATTCCCAGCTGTTGTTCAGTGTGCTGGGAATACTGTCAATGAAAAAAAAAACATTAAAGAATGTGATAAACTTTAGTCATAGCTACAGACTTGGGAATCCGTCTTGTATTCTCAATATCACCTAAAAATTTACTACCTCTTGGCACAGAAGACATCCAAAGCTGCACTTTGTATACTCCCTGGAGGTGTCATCAGTGGAATGAAGACATCCTTGCCTGAAACGTTGACTGCATGAGTTGAGTGCCAAACAGATAGGTTGCCTCTCACCTTTTTTACCTGTAATGTTCCTGAACCTCCATGCCAGTAGCTAGCTGCTAATAACTTTATGTGATAAATAATGGTTTTGAATTCAGAAAGGCAAAATGTTCCAAGAAAACTCTATTTGAAAATGTTGAGTAAGTTGTTTGACAAATACAGTGCTTGTGAATTATTTAACAATTTTCTGGCAGTATTATCAAAGTGTTCCACAATAATAATAATAATACTTTCTCTAGATAACTGTAAATAACTTTACTTAGGCATTTTTGTTCGTTTATTTGTTTTGTTGTGGTCTGAGGGGGGTTTTGGTTTATTTTGTTTTATTTTGTTTTGTCTTGTTTTGTTTTTTAAATAAATGGCTTTGTGCCTGTCTGGTTTTAGTAGCTGACAAGCATTACATCTGGCAATGGGATCATATAGATTTTGTACAATACTATCCATTTACTATATGTAAAAACTGATTCTTATCCTCATTCATTTCAGAATTTTTTCCAATGGTACATTTTATCAAGATTTATTTTGTTATAATTGCTAATGTGATTATCAGTAATATCATGTCAAGATTTTCAATCCTTTCTTGTTACATGACAGAACAAAACATTTATTGGTCCTTTAAATTTAAATGCACATTATGCACAGAGTCAAAACTTCTTATTTTGTATCAGTTGGCAGATGCAGACTCCATTTAAATAGGATAAGAAGAATTGTAACTTGAAGAAGAAAATAGCATATGATATTTATACTATGCTATTGCTAGCAGGTACCATATTTAAATATTGATTTGGTATTTAACTAAAGGAGACTGTTGCATGAAATAAATACAAATTTCTCTTGACTGTATAAAAGGGGAACTAAGTGAGCCAGTATACTGAGAATGACATGTCTAGAACCATCTGTCTAATATAGAAATTTATGATCCAGTGCTGGCTCCTCCCAGCCTGCCCAGACCCCATGTCAGCCCCTGGGGCTGTCAGTCCCTGCAATGCTGCAGTAGGACAGGTCTCCAGCTCCCCACAGCCCTGCCTTGCCTCAGCATGGGCCCTCTGAGCCCAGGGAGGTGCTGGGGCTACCCCAGTGCTCCTGCCTGCCTTGGACTTGACTTGGGGTAGGATGGGCCATGGCTGCCAAGTGCAGACCTGAGTTCCCACTGGGTTCCCTCACAGCCTTGAGGTGCTCTAACAACAGTTTAAAGTGATTTGGAAGCTGGATCTGTCTGGGCAAACCTGCTATCATTTTACCCTCCATAATACTCGTTGTCTTTGAAGAGTTGTTACATGTTTACACTGTGCCAGCATCTCTAGAGAGTCAAGTGTTGTCTAGTTATATACAGCATCTCAGCTATCATTTACAGTTCTTTTGAAGAATTTGAAAAGTAATTAAAATGCTTCTTCTTATTTTACTGAATTGCTTCATGCCGACAGGTGACATTAGTAAGGCCCTGCCAGATGATGATTCACTAATTATTCTGCTTTGGAGACTCTGTTTAGCATTGAATAATGCTGCTCCAGGCAGAAAAGACCATCAAATAGTCTATTCTGCTTGGTTTATAGATTAAATATAACACAACTGTTACTTCTAGTGGCATTTTAAAAAAATTATTCCCTAGAAGAGTTGTGGCGGTTAAAACTTATACTGGAGGGGTGCCATGTAGGTCCTGCTGCACTGAAGGACTGTTGCCGGCCTGTTGTTTTGCCTTCCGATTTGTGCAGCTCTGCCAGAAAATATTTATACATAGGGCACAGAAAAGAAAAGAGAAAGAAGGTGTTGGGGTATCTGCAGGGGGGAATGCAGATGTTTTTTGTTTTTCAATGTATCTGTAGAGTGCAAAAAGAATAAATTGGAAGTAATGCAAGTGAGGCATAAATCTGGTAAATGGTGGTCTTTTTCCAGTGGATCAACCTCTCTCAATTTCAGATTCCTATCTGTCAGAGATATAAAAGCTAAAATGATAGACACTAACTAAACTAGGGAATCTAGGTCATCTAACACCTCTGGGTGAAACCAAGTTAGGCAAGAACATGGAAATATCTAAATAAACTAGTGACATATTTTGCTCTCCTGGTTCAGCACAAGAATGGCTTTCCCCTGTGTAATGGGAAAGCCCCCTGTTCTGCAAAGGATAAACAGCCCAAGACATGTTGGTGAACATTTCTAAACATTTCTAAGGACAATCCCAAGTCCTTCTCCTCAGGCTACTCTCACTTCATTCTCTCTCCAGCTTGTATTTAGGCTTGAGATTTCCCCAACCCACATGCAGAACCTTACACTTAGCTTTGTTGAACCTCATGAAGTTCACCTGGCCCAGCTTCTCAAGCCTGTCCATGTCCCTCTGGATGTCATTGCTTTCCTCCAACGTGTCAACCACTCCACACACAGCTTGCTGTCATCACACAGCAACGTGTCAACCACTCCACACAGCTTGCTGTCATCTGCAAACTTGAAAATGATGCACTCAATTGCAACATCGACATTGCTGACAAAGATGTTAAACAGCATGGGTCCTAGTTCTGATCCCTGAGGTACTACATTCATCACTGATCTTAACTTGAACATTGACCTGTTGACCAGAACCCTTTGAGTGCAGTGCCATCTGGCCAGTTCCTTGTCCACGGAGTGGTTCATCCATGAAATCCATGTCTCTCCAATTTAGAGACAAGGATATCATGTGGGAAAGAGCCAAATGCCTTGCACAAGTCCAGGTAGATGATGCCAGCTACTCTTCCCTTATGGACCAACATTGTAACCCCGTCATAGAAGGCCACCAAACTTGTCAAGCATGATTTGCCATTGGTGATATTGGCTGTCACTGATCACTCCTTATGTTCCATGTGCCTTAGAAGAGTTTCCAGAAGAATCTGCTCTGTGATCTTGCATAGGCACAGAGGTGAGACTGACCAGCCTATGGTTCTCTGGGTCTTTCTTTTTAGCTTTTTTAAAAATGGCAGTGATGTTTCCCCTTTTCCAGTCAGTGGGAATAGCAATGGACTGCCATTACTTCTCAAATATGATGGATAATGATTTAGGAACTTCCATCTTCCATTTTCCTCAGGACCTGTGGATGCATCTCATCAGGTCCCACGGACATTTTCCCTAGCCTTCCTTTCATCACCAGTGTAACTGTAGAATTTTTTCTTGTAACCTTTCACATCCATGGCTAGATTTAATTCTATCAGGGTTTTAACTTTCCTAACCCGATTCTCTGTATTTCTCCTGATTTTTTCTTAATCTGATTCCTTATGTTCCTCCCAGGCTACCTGTCCTTGCTTCAACCCTCCGTAGGATTCCATTTTGAGTTTAATACAGTTTTAGATACAGAGTTAGACATTAGATATAGTTTTTAGAAACATCTAATCATTAACTTGTTCACCAGTCTAATAAAAAGATAAAATGAATTATATTTATGTTTAAGTATGCTAATAATATAATTTACCCATAGTAAAATGGTTTTGTCACCTCCTTGTTTTGTATAGACTCACATAATGTATTAGGATATCTCTCTGTCTCTGTCTTTTAAAGATGCTGAGAAGCCCAGTGTCTGTGCTCAAGTGCAATTGAAAATGTATTGTAAATATATGCTAATCACATTGAGAATGTGATTTAAATGTGAGAAAATAATTCAAATGAAAACCTGAGAACTCTTTGGTCTTTACTTAAATGTCTCCATACATGCATAATTGATCTTGACTATTCATTTGGCATTGTATCTCTTGTGACCACAAGGATAAAAAAATAATTATTCTGCTAAATAACCGGAAAGACTTACTTGGAATAAAACCAAAATATTCGCAGCTTAAGGTGTGACAAGAGTCTATGATCCACTTTAAAAAGCATTTTAAATTATCAATTAATAGTCATCGCTCAAACTGAGACAAGGATGGGACTGATATAATGCCCAGTGCAAGTTAATACAGAATATCAGCTAGGAGGATCAGACTGACTAGTAAGGAGAAAATCTCTGTTAAGATACACATATTTCTTGATTCTGAGCAGTGAAGAAAAAGAAAATGCAGATAAAAATTAATTTGATGAGATTGTTGTTGTATTTGCTTTTGGTGCTCATTTCAGTGTGGCCTTTTTTTTCCCTACAGTTGCTGTAATAGTATTTGTAAATCTCTTACAGCAAAACTTAAGGCCAGCACTCCAAAACCTAGGGATAGTACAGCAGGTGCTCACAATCACAATGCACAGAGGGTGTAAGTACTGGAATTAAGGACTCTTTAAAGTCTTTTCAGGAGCTATGTTTGATTCTGCATAGGATTGGAATTGGGTAGCAAAAAGAACTAGATCCCTCTTATTGTTACTTAGGTTGTGTTAATTTGATTAATCCAAACTGATGTTCTTTATAAGGTCCTCATAAATTTATTTCACCTTTTCAACATGGAGTTTAGCTCCTTTCCCACTTTATGCTTTCATATTGATTTTGTTTGATTCCTGAAGGAAAACACATTGAAGAACAGAAAAAAAACCAAGTGAACATCCTGAGTTTTGCCTGCTGCAACAAAAAACTGATTTTAAGAAAGGAAACTTTGAATGTGGATGGGTAATTAGAACTGATTTCTTGTTGACAGGATTTGCATCCAGAGTGATTTGCACAGGACAAAACCCAGATCCAAACACAGCATGAAAAAAGAAAATGCTTATAGAAGATCTGGAGGAAGAAATCAGAGAAAAATTGATGTATAAATTAACTGAGGATACATCAAAGAAGTCATTTGTGCTCAATTTGTATTTGTTTTAGACCAGGTGGCAGCCTAGATTTTGTGTGCTATGCATCAGGCTGCTGCAATTATTAGAAAGAGCTGGTTTGAACTCCTCTCTCAAAGAATTCATTCAGAGGGAAGGTCCTTCAAAGATGCTCCATTAAAAAAAGCTTCAGAAGCAGGCCTCTGAGCACATCCTTCATCTTCCAGTTCTCAGGTTCTCCTTGCCTGCAAGTTGGGTAACTCTGTTGACCACCCTTCTGGTCTGAAGACTTCTGTAAGTTCAGACAGATTCAGTCTTTCAACCCTAAACCAATTTATATAATGCGTTCCTATAAACTAAAAGTAAAATTTGCTTCACTTCCTGGCAGATGCAAAAGTTTCTTTGTCAGACTTTCAGTCACATGTACTTAATTAGATAGTAAATAACTTTATCAATGAGGGACAGAAATGTCCCGCTTCCCTTTTCTATGACTTGGTTAAATACATTCTCCTCCAGATCAACAACTGTGTCCATATAATGATTAAATGTATACATCAGATAAGTTTCTGAATTGGATAAATGTTGCTAAACATTGGTTATCGATTGAGACCAAATGTGAATGTAATTAACAGCTTCCAGATGAATGTGTGTTTGAGGTGAGAGATTCTCATCCTCTAACTCTTAAACATACCACAAAAGTAAGGTACATATCCTTTGCCTCCTGGAGAAGTATATCAGTATACCAGAGAGGATGTGAATAAGAACAGGTGGTATGGCAATGAAGGAAGCGAAAGAGGAAGAGCAGAGTCTGCAGACCTCAGATAACCATGGCCATGCAATTCTTTATGTGGACACCTTATGTATTTTTCTTGGTTTTATTTTGCCCCCACCCTTCCTATTTTTCTCAGTTATTGAACTGATTTGTCATGTGTTCTTCTTGGGTTTGCATATTTTTAACTATTAGCTCAGGTTTTGGAGGGGTGGTGGCAAATCCATTACAGCCCCATGTTTTTTCCTGTTTGGTTTTTAATAGCCATATTAGGTCAGTTGCAGTTATGTAGTTGTTTTTGTTAATTTTTACTATTTTTTTTCCTGTGTGGCTTTAATCTCGTGGTCTGTATCTCTTGCTTTGCTATGCTCTAACTGTCAGGTGTTATGTCTTTTTCCTCAGCTTCAATATTTTTCCCCACACATGCTATTGTGGGGAATATTGTGAGTGGTGGGGGCAGGTGGGCTGCCCCTGGAAAGAAAAGGGGCACAGAAGCATAAGAATCATTCAGGGCCTCTTTGAAGGAGAGAACCAGCATGCAAATGGTATGAAGAAAACCACTGGCTACAGGTGTTGGTCTCTTGGGTTTAACAGGGACTTTTTTTGGCATGTGCCCATCCCTTGTTCTCTGCAGGCGGCTTTCTCAGAGCTGGAGCAAACTTACCGAATTAAAATTGAAAATAACATATGAGGACAAAAGATTATGAAAATAAATGCCTTTTTTCTTTGGCTTTGGCTTTTGGAGGAAAGCAGAACAGCATTTTTTTTCAATTCTTGGTTAGGGAAAAGATTGATTGAAAAAATAAAAAAATTTTATTTTACTTAATTTCCAGCCTTTTCATCTGTACAAATTATAAGAAAATAACATTTCCATGGGGGATGGCAGAGGACATTGAAACAAATGAAAGTAATGTCTTTTTCTGCTGTGTAAGTAGGAACCCTATGTACTGCTGGCTGTGAAATCTGTCTTGGATAGCTAATAGCTAGAATAACCAATTTTCTAGCCATGCAGGAATAAGCTTTATTTATGAGACTAAGTGGCTGTAAACTGGAGTTCTGAGTGCAGCTTGAGCCAGACTGTGTTGCTGCCATTGACCAACAAACCAAAGCAATACAGGAAGGCATGGCACTGACTCCCAACCAGGTGACATGGATCACTACCATTTTTACCAGATCATGCAAAAATGTTAGCATTAGAACTCACAGTACTTGGCCAATCAGGTGAGCAGTTTATTTTAAATACGTATGAATCTGCAGAAGCTATGAGTGCTCAGGGCTTAAACAAGGGTGTGTGTGATCCTTGGTTGTGCAGGAACTGTGGCATTATGAGTCTTATGATGGTTATATTGTGGTATCCACACTGAAGATTTCTCACATGATTCACAGATGATGTCTACTGCAGAAGGAAATGCCCAGAATGTTTGTGTTTGAAGACCCTTCAACTGTGGAAAACAAGTTTATCTGCAGTGAGAGCTTATGGCATCTATAAATCTGCAGAAGCCAACTCTAGGAGGGCATTAAATTTCATTATGACTTGATACATTGCCACCTGACTTCTCAGCGCTGATTTTGCAAGAAGCAGATGTATTGTAAGTATGATGCATACTAGAAAGTGCTTTAGGCACAGAGGGTTATCAGGAGATATGCTAAGTGTGCCTATATGTATTGATCCCAGAACCAGAACTGATGCCCTGGAATCAGCTATTAACATCCATAAGCATACTCATTAATTGGTTGTTGTGTTCCTTTATCATACAGTTTCTCACTGCAAGCAGAAACTCACCTCTTCACCCCTATTTTGCAATTAGAAAGTCTAGTTTTACTGGGAATGTGTCTCTTCTTGCAGACATCAAACAATCTTCAATTTACAGTGCTTTTATTGTCATATGAAATGTGTTGATTTTCAGTGTGGGACAGTGGATACAAAAGACAAAAGAAAAATGTCAAACGTGCTCTGACCATTGTTAGACTTTTGCCATTGATCATAAAAGGAAAATATTGGCTTTTGGCTGAATTACTCTGAAATCTGACTTACACATACATACAGCTGGGAGTCTGGGTAGACAAGCTTTCTGGATCAGACTAAAGTGACTCTCTTATTGTAAAACCCTTTTGCCTATAGGGAATAGAAAGATAGAAGAATTCATGAATGAGCAGTTGCATTCCCTTAATGGCATTTGTTAATACCCCCCTGTTTTTAATAAAAGGATTTTCTTCTTCACTTCATGTGTTTTGATTATGCCTGACAACACAGGTAGTGATTCCTGTGCTCATTGAATATGAAAGGATTATAGTGATGCCTAGCATTTATGACATGCTTATTCCATTTGTTTCATCAGTCTGACAGGTTGCAGAGGTGAAACAACTCTCAGTTATTTTGTGGTCTGTGTTAATTGGAGTCATGATTTATGGGACAGTTTATGAATGCTTATGTACATATTGTTCAAAGTTGCAATATTCTTAATGTCGCTATTATTGCTAAAGGCAATGATAATTCTGAAAACTGTAAGATGACCATTTCTGACAAACATATGTGGCCTGACAAGCATCAGAAAACAACCTCTCCAATGTCACTCTTGTAGGAGTCATCACTCTGCTAGACTTGGCTGTTGTTGATTTTGTACAGGTCTTTTTGTCTAGCCCTATTATCTACAACTCAAGTATTAAAGTCAAAACTATCATTGACAGCCACATGCAGCATGCATTTTTTTTCAGTCACCCTGTCAAAACTGCTCAAATTGTTGTGACTTGTCATGGTTTAACCTCAGCCAGCAACTAGGACCACATAACCTCTTGCTCATTCCCCTTTCCTTCATCCAGAGGGGTAGGGCAAAAAGGGCGAAAAGAAGGGGAAAGAAAAAAAACCCCAACAACCCAAACAATAACAATAGTGGAAACAATAGTGGAAAAGGAAAATAACAACAACAACAATAATAATAATAATAATAATAATAATAATAATAATAGTAAAAGAATATACAAGACACAGGTCACTCTGATCACCTAATGAGTTGGTTGTCCAACCCAACCTGAGCAGTGATCACAGATTCCCACTTCCTGGACAACCCCTATTTTTATACTGAGCCCAACATCTACAGTATGGAATATTCCATTGGCCATTCCATTTTTCTGTCTATGCTCCTTTTTAGATTCTATGGGAAGCTGAAAAAAGTCCTTGAGTAGTATAAACATGACTAAACAACAACTAAAACAATATGCATTGTTGACATTCCTTTAATATCAAATCTGAAAACACAACTAGAAAGAAAATATTTCAGATGAAGCCAGAACATGACTGTACTCAGAGGTGAAGTTATTAAAAGTAAACTGCCATGTAGAAAGAACACTGGAATAGGTTACAAGATCAGTTGCAGGCTGCAAAAATTATTTAGACTGCTTGCAACCCACTTAAGACTCTTTCTCCACAGTAATGAAAAAAACCTTTCTAAAGGTGGACCTTTCTGACCACCCTCTTTAAATAGCGACGCTATATTCCAGATTAAATTCCTTAAACAAAAGGAATAAAAAGAGCACAAGAAGTGTGAGCAATCACTGCAGAACAGTTCATTTCTGAGACTGAATTGTCTGATAAATAGTGATTGATGTGTGTACAGCTATTGCAACTGAGATCACCTGCTCAATCTTTTCTTCATTGTTGTCCTTAATGTAAACTTTCAATCCTAAACCCACTGCAGAAAATTAAGCAGGATATCAGTTGAAATGTATTACAAGTAAAAGAATCAAGTGCAGAAAAATAGATTTATAACATATTTTTAAAAATGAATCATTTAGAAAAAAGTTGCATCAAAGGACAAACTCTAGCTGCACAGGAAATAGAAGATGTATTTTCAGTTAATAAGAAATACCATTTATTCATAAGAATTATCTTTTATTTTGCCAACAGGACTCTTATATGTACATCTAATACTGTGTCTGTTAAAATTTATTTCAGAATATAGTGATAAATCTACAGGATATCAATGTAAAGCAAGAGATGTACCAGACTGAGATCTACTTATTAATAATATGAAAATTTATAAATAGCTTTTATTTCCAATGAACACTCATCTTTCCTATCTCTTTTTTTAAGCTTAAAAAGTTTGTGCTAATCAGGAGATAGAGGTATTTGATTGCCCTTAAATGCCTTTTTAAGTGTATTGTATTGAATTATTGTCTTTCTGCTTGTATCCCCCAGTATGACCAATATCACCTTATCTTAAATTTTAACCTAATTCCTGTTGTATAGAAATGATCTCATGCTTCTGTTTCATTGTGTGTATTTTTGCTAGACTTCTCATATATCTGTATCTGTAACAGAGTTATCAATTTTAATCACATTGTAAGTTTTCCTGCACATGCTTTGTTCTGCTACAATAACAAATGCAAAAATGAAAACAAGTCAATATTTCATGCAAAACCACATGCAAAACGGTAACCCTTTATGAATCAGTTTCCAGTTTTTCTGCTATGCACACTTTGCAGAATTTTTAGTTATGCACAATTGTTACTTTTGTCATAAAAACATACAAACTTCCCAATGAGTAGTGTCAAGGTCTTTGCCTTGGTAAGGGATAAAGATAAAAAAAATAATTTAGGGTCAGTGAACAGTTGCTAGAACATAATAGACAGAAAACCTTACTGTAATTATTTTACTGTTTCATACAAGTTGGCAATCGTTCCATGCTTTTTGACAGGGAAGTGTGTGGAAGACTAATTAGGACACTGGCAAGAAAAATTTTTTTTTTTTTTTTTTTTTTTACTTTTTATGCCAAGCCCTTGTTTGGAAATGTTAAAGTAGGTCATGGAAAAGAAAAAACATTTTATTTTCAGGGTGAGATTTATTTGTCTAAACGTATACATCTAATGTCACTTTGGGCAACACAGGGTTTCCAGACTTGGCCTCTAAAATGTTTCAGAAAGTTTCTGTTGTTTGCACATTCCCTCTTTCCAGCTTCCTGGCTTCAGCTCAAGTTTGGTTTGTGCTTTTTTTTTTTTTTTTAGTTCATTGATTATGAGTACTAGGAACACCAAGTAGATTAGTTTCACAACCTGGTCTAAAAAAAAATCCTTTCACTGCATTGTAATTTTTTCTGCAGTCTGCAGTCTATTCCTAAGCAGCCATTATCAACCCTCAAACTAAACCAGCTGTGAGATTGTTTCCAACTCACAGAAGTAGAAAAAGAATGGAAAGTCTCCATAGTTCACACATTTTCTGTTTGCAGAGCATTGCTCTGACACTGAAAGATACGTGTTCAGTTACTGTGATGCACCAAAACCCAAAGTAAAACTGTTAAATTTATCTCTTCTGTTGAGTTTTTCTATAGTCTTGATATGCAAAAAGGACACACAATGCAATAGACATTTACATGTTGTCATTGCAAAGCATACACAGATTACTAATTAAATTTAAGGATGTTATATCATCATCAGGTTATAAACTGCCTACCTCATTAAACTACAGAATCTGAAGTATTAGACTGGAACATTTTCTCTTTCTAGAGACTATTTTATACAGTTGTATAGTGAAACAATCCTCAAAGTAAAAAAGACAAGCTAATGGAGATAGGCAGTATTAGCTTGACTGGGTTTATAGCTGTTGTACTGGAAAATATTATTTCTAATAGAAATCAGGGAATAACATGAACTAGTAGCTCCAAGACAGTGTGCTTGTGAAGGAAATGTGTTTGTAAGTGATGTACTAGATGGCAGAATATTTGCATTCAAATGTAGAATGTCTTCAAATCCCTCAGTTTAAAGGCGGTAATTTACTTTCCTACAAATATGGTATTCTTCTACCAGTGTAGCAGAGGGTTAGTTTTATCTTAGTGAAGAACTTCTGTTTCTCTGAATGATAAAAATTGGAAAGACAAGTAAACTTTACTGTATAAATATTAAATTTTTCTGTGGAGGCCAAGAGTACCTGATCTTACACAGTGTGCAAGGCAAATTACTTTTTTACAGTACACTATGCTTAAACCCACCTGGGCTGCTTTCCAGAAGTAACGTCAGTATTGGAATTGCACTAGAGTACACAGATTGAAGATGAACTTAGAGTTGAACTCCATCATACAGAAATTGCTTTGAAAAAAAGAAAACTACAGGTTACTACAAGGAAGAGAAGAACAAAACTTTGTATTAGTTTCTTTTCCTTGTGTTACTGCTTTGCAACTGTGACAAAGAACAAGTCTAATTTTCTTTTCTTTCTGAAGTGTGACTTTGGTCTTTGGTAAAGTTATAACTTCTTAGAGCAACGCAAGTAAGAGAACAAACTTCAGACTTCAAATCAAAGTCAGTGTTAGGAAATTAAGTTCAAAATGGCATGTATTGCATCTAACACATCTGCAGTGTTTGGGGACTTGTTGCAGCTTAGAATAAGCATTACTACTAAGACATCAATATTCAAATGAAATATCATGAATGCAGTATCTGACTATATCTTTGGATTACCTCAGAGTTTGCTTTGGTGACTAACTCCTTCAAGAACAATTCAGCTCCAATATGGATAGTTATTCTTCAGATATCACTAATGGTTAGCCTTTAATATATGGACTTATTCCTGTTAGTCCTTGACCAAGATGCAGAATGAAAATCTTACTAAACTGGAAAGAAAAAGGGATTTATTTAGCTTTTACTGAAGTTGTAGGGGAAGGAAGGGCATTGCTGACTTGGAGTTTTTTGCTTTTCTTTTATTACAGTGGTTCAGATCTCAAAACGTTTTAATTGAATGTGTACAGAATGAGGCCATCCACATATTGTTTTGGGCAATACATACAGTAATTCTAGAAATGATCCCATATAAGATTTGAATTCCATTTTCACTTCTTTCATTGGATTTATACAAGTATAAATGAGAATAAAAATCGGTGAAATGAGATGAATCCTTTCAGAGCTGCACTCCTGGCTGTAATGTGCAGTTCTACTTCCTCAGCACTTGTCTGTCCCAGAACAGTCCATGCAGAACTCCTCTCCACAGGGTGGGTTTGTGGGGGCCAGTATTTCACTTTCTTATTTGTTTTTCTAACACAGATAAATGAAAACATTGCTGACCTAGTGGAATTCTTACATAATAGCCAAAGAAAAATGATAATAAATACATTTTGTGAACTCGAACATTCAGGTTTCTTTGTTTGCTTTCTGCAAAGCCTTCATGGTAAGTTTCTGCTCAAGGCTGGCTGGAGGGTATAAGCATTTAAGCTTAAACATACTTATTGAAAAATTACTGCAGGGAGATGAGAACACTTCTGAGTTCTGAACGATACAAGGTTCTTGCACACAGGCTTGTATCTCATCAGTCTCCATTTAAGCAGTCAAACTGAATGATCTTGAACAAAAATTTTGATTTTCTGTTCCCTGCTTGGTAAATGCCAGTGGCATTCTGACTGGGGGGAATAATCTGAGTGATTTTGCAACTGGAAAAGTATTCCAGTCAGAATGAAACATTGGCATGTCATTTCAAAGCAAAGGAGAGTTTGCAGCAGTGCATTAATTAATTGACTTTTTAAGTTCCTAGCTGTAAAAGTTGTCTGTCAGAACTGTGGAACAAACAATCTTGATTTCTTTTTGACTCACTTTAGCTCTTAATACACTTGTGGTCATCCAATAACCTTTTTGACTATGTTTCAGTTTTAAGAGAACAAAATTGCACATTTCATTGAGGGGATTTGAATTTGGAAATCCAGGAAACTGGATCTTAGTATCCACTTTTTATATTATAAATAGTTTCATAAATGATCAGTGGTGTATTTCTTTCCTAAGCCTTTCTTAGCCCTTGTTTGTCTTATATTCACTTGTTTGTTTGTTTTTTTTTTTTCCTCAGCATGCCACAGCTGCAAAGATATTGTACCTTCTTAAGCTCTGTGTTTAGCTTCAAAAATACATACTATGCAGATGCCAAAAACACCAGTCATAATAACTGCATCTGTTAATGCTTTTTGTACAAAATAAAAAAAAAAAGTACATTGCTGTCAATTACCATACTTCTTTCAGGCAATACTAAAGTGCAATATGTTCAATGCTTCATTTAACTTGCTACTATGGAGTGAATATTTGCTTTATAATCAAATAAAGCCACTTTAAATTGGGGAAAAAATAAAAAAAAAAAAAAAGAGATACCAGTGGTTAAGCAAAGTTTCTTGATCACTACTATCCCATATAAATCAAATAAAAGACAACTGTATTTAGTAGAATTGGACTGCTTCATTTTAGAAGTTAAGGGGTATTGGTTTTTTTGTCATTGACATCAATGGAATAAAGATGTTACCTGAATTGAAAGAATTATTTGGTATTTAAAGGTAATTTTTAGTTGTACCAGCTCACTCTTAAAAAAATATTTTCCACTTGAAAAGTTTAGTAATTAGTCATTGGTAAATGCTGATAAATTTAGCTCTGTATTAACTCAGATATTTGCTATTGTTAGTTCCCCATTCTGGTTATGTGAAAAAATTTAGATATTGAAGTATCTACGTTTTCATTAATTTTATGTGAGATAGAATATATAAATTTAGATATGTACAAATAGCAAATTTTAGAACAAGACTTTTATTGAACAAAATTATTTACAGTAAAATGTTTCACAATCAAAAGACAGCAGGGTTTTTTAGCAGTGAAATTTTTCCATTATCAACAGAGCCTGCGGACCAAACTCCTTTTCTTTAAACCCTTTAAAGTGTCATTAAGGATAAATTTACTTTGACTATACAAGCTACATCTTCAGATAAAGCCTTCATAACACTAGTGATTATTCTGCTGGCATATAGTATAGTATTTAAAAATGTTCTATATCTAAGTAAGTCAAATGATTTCTAAAATCTTATGGTGCTAAAAATAAATGTACTATATAATGCTCTCCTTACTGTTCATTTTTAGGGTACAATATGGGTCACTATATGGCCATCAAAATTATATAGTCAGCCTTTCCTTCTTCTGTCTTTATATGAACAGCTTTTTCTTTATTATTCCAAATTCCCCATAAAAATGTACAGGATACATAAAGGATACAATCCTGAAAGGATTTTTTTTAATTGCTAGCATAATTTTACATGGGTACTTTTTTTCCCATGTTGTTTTGAAGTTTTGTTACCCTTGTGCATATTTTTTTACAACATGAGACACCTTTCCTTTGATGGCCACAAAGCCTGGTCAGAGTGATGGGTGTAGGGAGTGCTCATGAGAGGCCTAAAATTCCAGCTGAGAAGAAGCTAAGGGAGGCAGAGATCTCCTCAAAATATTCCATTGCCAAGCTTAGAAAAGCAGGAAACTTAAAAGGTCTTATAATAGTCTATAATATTAACAACATCTTTTGGAACAAACTAATCTAATTATCATGGTAGGTGAATGTTTAAATGACAGAGAAGTAGTTGTTTACTGAATTACACTGAAGACATTTTAATTTATTTGGAAATATACTTGTATAGTTAAGTATTTAAAACATTCATTGTTCAATTTCTCTTTTAACGGAAACATATATTATTTTTTTTAAAGAAATTTTTTTTTCCTAAATAATGGATGGGGAATGGAAAAGAGAAAACCAACACACTTCATTATATTTAGAAAAGAATTGTTAATTCTTTGATACCCTGATAACATTTTTATTGGTAACATTATGAATATGTTACCAATGTCATGAATAATGATAATAGGAACCTTTTAAAATGTTATTTCAGGTCAGAGTTAGGGATGTGCGGATGCCTTTCCATACCATAAAACATTTTCACTTCAGTCTTAGATACTTATGCCTGGAATTGATTAACAATTTCTGT
Organism: Scolopax mira; assembly: GCA_004320125.1. NCBI lineage: Eukaryota > Metazoa > Chordata > Aves > Charadriiformes > Scolopacidae > Scolopax > Scolopax mira. The sequence continues at coordinate 59,046 of BJBW01004422.1, forward strand.
ATTATTTAGGCTTAATAGATCATTTAAATGCCCTAACGCATTCAACTATACTATCTTAAATGTATCAAAACAGTAAAAAACTTGACTCAGAGCTGGGGAATAATTAGAAAATTCTGCACTAAGTCAAAAAGACATAATGCTGTATCTAGATACATAATTAATTCTATATTCTCCACATTTCCTGCAAAATTGAAAACTCAGAAGTACTGATGACCTTTGAAGAGTGTGACTGAGGTCATACCTGAATCCAAAGGGTTTCAACATCCAAATTTATCCACATTCACTGGTATAAATGAGATAACTATGAAAAATTAGGACATATTGTGTAATTAGATTTAAATTCATTATTCCCTCTGTTGCACTGTGCAAAGTGCGGGGCCCAGTCTAGCACCATAAGTTAAATAGGTACCATTTACACTATGTAAATGTAAATTACATAATTTACATTTATTCCTTGAATTAAGAAAATGAAATGAATAAAAGTTAAAACAAGGTTAAATCTGCACAAAATCTTATCAAGAAATCACTTGCACTCTGGGGAAGGAAGTAGTAGGAAATAAAGCCATGTGTAATTTATACAAAGCTTTGAAAAGCTTTAGAGTCTGCTAGAGATCAAGGAGCACAGCTACCCAGGGTGAACCAAATAAGCTAATGATTTATTTCTTGAAATTTCTCTATTCTGTTTCAAATATTTTTTTGCACCCGCAGAACTAACAAGTAATTTTCTTGTTTCAGTACAAGGAACTTACATGTATGTGCTTCCTCATGGAAAAACTCACCATAGCCTTCACAAAAAAAAGAGAAAATCCACTCTGGTTGAGAAAGGGGAGTACAAGAAGTTGCTTGGCTTCATTGTTAAATACGGTTCCTTAGAAACTTACATTGAAAAGGCTAAGAGGAATTATAGGAGATGGCCCAGGTAATACAGAAAGAGATAAAGGAAACTTTATCAAAAGCACATCAAAGAACTAGGAAAGAAATGGACTGAACTATCACAGAATATGTTGCAAAAAAATCTAGTTTTAATAACCCCCTGATCGTCTGGAAAAGGCTAGTTATTTTTATTCTAAAGTAGATTAATAAAAGTTCATTCTATGCCCTTGATAAAAGCTTGTGGTACCTTATATCTTCTTTGAATATATATTCCTGTTTGTCCAAATGAACTTTACCCAAAGTTTTGATTTATTGATATGTGATAGCACTCACAATATCAGCTGCAGAATTTTTTTACTAATATTTTTCCAGTGAGAACATGGAAGTTTTTCTGAAATTTGAAAGTTGGTTTCCCCTTCTTAATAATGACATTATTGTTAATTTCTCTTGTCCATCTCAAGGAGTGATGATGAATGAATGCCATTAGAAACACCTAGAATATTAGAACTAATGTTTCCCCCATCTTCTAAAAAGGTAGTCAGGATAGGAATATCATTAATGGTTGCACACATATTGGTGAGCTGCATGAGACAGGTTGTCTTACTCTTCCTAGTCTGATAGTTTCAATATTATGGATCACTGAGCATTAGAAATGTGCAGGACGTTAACTGCAGGAGGTTAAATTGCAGTATCAGCTTTACTGGCAGATAGAGCACAAAACCATGAAAGAGGTGAAATGACTGTAATGTTTGTGAAACTATTAGAAACATATTGACAATATTTTTCCATTGCAGTGAATTTAAAAGTATTAAACAAATTTAGTCCCAAGATACTAGCTGCTGCCAATGTGCAGAATACAAGGATGCAAATCTAGTTAGTACATGGAGAAGAGTGAAAAAATACTCAGTGGTGTATATTTAACCACAATTTATTGTAAATTGCTGGAGAAAGAAGAAATAATTTGTTTTTCCAAAACACGGGATTATAGTATAGCTGAATTGACATGAAATCAAATGATAATGACTTGATATAAGCTAGTTCTAAAATTCTATTTGCTGATGTTGCAGTTAATGTCTGTGGACCCATCTGGCCCTGACACTTAATGCAATATTTTTTCTATTGACCTCCAGTGGAACTATTTGCTGAATGATGTTCATCTGCTTGTTTTATGCCCTTGAAATCTGCAATCTCTACTGGGTAGGTATGATTTAAGATTGATTTTTGTACTACTAAGAAAGTTAGTGTGATAGATGAAGGCAAGCTGGAATGCACCCCTAAGTGACCCATCCAGCTTGTGAAACTTTTTCTTAAACATTGAAGTGGTTTTTTTCCAGCAAAAGATTCCTGTTAGCCTTGGACTATTTTTTTCTCTCTAAACTGATTTCTTCTAACTTTAGCCAAAAAAAAAAAGTATATAGCCTTTTACAGATGAAACTGCCATCTACATGAAGAAATACTGGAGAGCAAAAATGCAGTCATCTGGGGGGTAGTTTTTTATAAGAAGCTGAAGCTACATCAAGGGTATACAATTTATTTGAGATCTGAATATTTTTCAAATCTGTGAATTGTACCAATTGTACCAGGAAGCATTTATTTCACATTTCTTTGAGAATACATCATTAATTTGAAATAGATGCTAGCTTTAGGAGAAATACTTGGAAGAAATACTTGAAGTTCCCTAAATTAGGGACACTAAGTTATCAAACAAAGGACATTTAAACTAAACAATATCTTTACTTTGTACATCCTTTCAGTTTGATCTGAGAAACATTCTGAAGCAAAAAAAAAGGTGTAAATTTACAAAACTCTGTGAAAAAATAGATATAATTTTCACAAATGAGAATTGTAAAATATGTTTCCTTCATGTTTTGCATAGCAACATGATGTGATCCTTTAGTATGAGGTTTTTTACTATCTTTTTTTTTTTTTTGTATGGACCAAATATCTTCTTAAATATTACCATGAAGTAAAAGGAGGAAAATAAAATGAAAACTTAAGTTAAATCACAGAATCACAGAATGATATGGGATTGGAATGGAACTCTGGAGATCATCTAGTCCAACTACCCTGCCAGAACAGGTCCACCTAGAGCAGGTTACGCAGGAATGTGTTATGCAGGCTTTTAATTTCTCCAAAGATGGACATTCCACCATCTCTCTGAGCAGATTGCTCCAGTATTCTGCTACCCTCAAAGTAAAGAAGTTCCTCCTCATAAGATGGAACTAACTATGTTGAACTTTGTACCCATAATGTCTTGGGCATCACTGAAAAAAGACTGGCCCCATCCTCTTGACACCCACCCTTTAAGTATTTTTAGGTGTTGATCAGATCACCCCCTCAGTCTTCTCCAGACTTAAAAGACCCTCAGCCTTTCCTCATAAGAAGGATGTTCTAGGCCTTTAGATATCTTTGTAGCTCTCTGATGGACCCTCTCCAGCAGTTCCCCTGAATTTGGGAGTCCATAATTGGACACAGTACTCTAGATGGGGCCTCACAAGGGCAAATTAGAGGGGCAGGATAATCTCCCTCAATCTGCTGGCCACACTCTTATTTGGTGTCTTTGGTCTAGGATGTCTTTGGTCTTCTTGGCCGCATTACTGGCTCATGCTCATCCTGTTGTCCACCAGGACTCCCAGGCCTTTTACCACAGAGCTGCTCTCCAGCAGATCAGCCCCCAACCTGTACTGCTGCATGGGGTTATTCCTGCTCAGGAGCAGCACCCTACACTTGCTCCTGTTGAATATCATCAGGTTCATCTCTGCCCAACTCTCTAGCCTGTCCAGGTCTTGCTGCATGATGGCAGAGCCTTCTGGTGTGTTGTCCGCCCCTCCCAGTTTTGTGTCATCAGCAAACTTGCTGAGGGTACACTCTTATATCTTTATCCAGATCATTGATGAATATATTGCAGAGCACATGGGTGTAGTGTCCCATATTGAAGACACATTTGTCTAGTAAAGTTAATTGGTAGGATTTGCTTGTTTCATATGTGTGATTTTTGAAAGAACAGCCCTAATGTTTTTGATCATAATAGGCTGAAGTTGCAATGAGAGGTATCATAAGAATTTTGTTAACCTAAAGTTCTTATTTCTTCGCTGGCAGGAATCCGAACACGTGTCACTTTTTTCACCCACCATTTCCTTCAGTTCATAATGTTACTCACATGTCCATTAGTACAGCAACTACATTTTTGAGAAGATGAAAAGCAACATGAAGTTTCTGAATGGATTTAAATTTCTGAATGGATTGTGTCAGTAGCTGACACAATTCTTCACTCTTTTCTGTGTTGCATATATCTTTTATTGCAGTGTGCTTTGCTTTCATTTTACACCTGTGGGGGCTTTTGTCATCTAATCACAGATATGGCAAGACTGTAAGAAAAACATTTCCTATTTAACTGCTCATATTGATGACATTGCAGATGTTATTGACAACTTATATCAAGTTACTACTTAGTGCTATGCAGCTGTTCCCTCTACTAAATGGTGAAATTATAGCTGTTGAGGTTCATCAGGACTGTTATGAAATATGCATACATTCATGTGGAGTGTGGATCACATATTATGGATTTACTGGAAGAGAATGATGACTTAACTATGGTTCAGTATATATCCATAAACACAGAGGAGTTGAAACAGTCTGAAGTAATCGAATGGCCAACCTTATGTTCTATTCAACACAGAAATTCTGCAATTCTGAAAACTGGTTTAATTTACAGCACACCAAGGACTGCTGTAATGCAAAATTGTTCACAACAGTATTAGTGGCCGATGCTGGAAGCAGAGCTTGGCTGGATCATAGTGTGGTCCCTGAGCTGTAAGAAGACTGCAAAGGGGGATAAGGCAATATCACAGAACCTCACAAAACCAAGCCAGACTGACTGAGAAACTAAAAATGTGATTTATTTTTACAAGATGGTTACAAAATCAAACTAAGTTTTACTCGTAAACCCTTTGAGACTCTGAAAAACATTAATAATCCATAGGTTCAGAATGTCATTTGAGAGTTAATACTATACAACAGATTTAAGAATTCTTAAGGTTATGGTCAATGACTCAAAACATGGAATCACTCATATACAATAATCACTCATAATATGAAGAGGGCTCTTAATCTCAAGGAGCTTCCTTGGGTGGCATCCTGATCCAAGGGGAGAGTCCCTGACTGCAGACCCACTTCTCTGAGGAGAACCAACTTAAAATGGCTCTCTCTGGTAGGACTCCATTGACACTCTAGCCAAATCTGATCTGTGGTCAGATATGGTCATATAGCCCCTCACATTGACTGAGGACCACAACTTACTTCCTCACCTTTCAGTTGAAAGGCATACATGCTGACCACCACTGTGTGCATGTGACAAGAGCTGTGGTAGGAAATTTTTGTGGGCTTTGTCAGGTTTTTGGTTTTGTCTTTATTGGGTCTTTGTCTGTGTGGGTGCATCTGCCATAGGCAACCAGTTGATAAGCATTTTCCTATGAAACAAGACTGTGAAACCTAGGTTTGGTTTGTGTAGAAAATTGGTATATAGCTAAATCCATAGTGGCTTTGAGAAGAATTTAAATGCAAATTAAATTTATTTCTTCATCGTTCACAGCAAGTCAGTTCCACTGGTTAGATAGAAACAAAAAATTGGGCATTATATTTCATGCTGAAGCATTGTAAAGGAATCTCACTTGCTCAAGAAAAGTTTTGGGACAGATTGTTGGCATATCTGTGTGCAAGAAACACTATTAATCTAAATTGATTGTCTAAAATAGACATTTTCTATGATGATATGTTGTTTCATATGAATGTCTCTAACAACAGCTTTTTATTTTCTTGTGGTTCTAGTTCTGTATATCTGCACAGTATGGTGAACCTACTATGATTTCTGCAGGGTTTCCACATATTTTATTACAAACAGATCTGCAGGGAAGCTCAGGAAGACTCATTTAGCAAGGCTCATCTTGAACTTGGCCCTTATAGAGCTTTCATTTTTCCTACTGCCATTTCCTTCTTCCTGTGCCTGAAGAATAGGAGCTCCTTCTGCACCTGGAGAGAGAAGGGAGGTGGCAGGGACAGAGATGGGATGCAGGAGTGACTCTACATTAAAGATGGGCTGTGAGATGAGAGGAAAGTGTGAAAGAAGGTGTCAGAGATGACAGAGGAAGAGGAAAGAAGTGAAGTTGGAAAGAACAGCTGAAACTAGAATCTAAGTGTTTTTTACATCTACAATTTGTAAGAACCTGACAGAAAGACAAGATGACTCAAAGCTCACTTCTTGCAAGACTTCTGTCACATGTGTACCAATAACAAAGTCCTTGGTTCTCAAAATTACTGTACCTCCTGCCCCAAAAACTTGCTTGCCCAGCACTTCTTGTGCAGCAGAGGCAAGGGGGGGCTCATGCAGCAACCATGTCTGACAATGACTGGATGAGCAGAGGTAACTGTCACATTGATTGGTCAAACTACAACTCAACAGGAACTATAAATTACTGTTATACCCCGCTGCAACTGGGGACCCCTCACCACCATTGACCCTCATCATTACAAACGCCTGAGAATCATGGATCAATGGGACACTGTTGACTCCAGAGGACTGTTGTGTGGACCAACTGTAGTGGTGATATACAAATACTTGCAGCTCATCAAAATTCTACTTTTCCTTTCCTCCTTTCCTATACCTCTGCCTTTTCTCTATTGCCATTTAGCGTCATTTTTAGGTAACGATAGTAAAACTATATGACCTCATTTGTGTCTTAAGTGCACCCCCAGAATAATTTCAAACCCCTTCCCAGACCAAAAATAGAACTGGGACCTAATTCTGCCTGGGTTTCTGCTGGCTGCTGATCTGAAGAACAACCTAGTTCATCTTAGGCAGTGCCGGTTTCATTCTGCGTTTTGAATCATACAGAAGTGTAAAAGATCAGAAGGGGTTAGTGAGTTCATCTCCAAGTCTGAAGTTAGAGATTAATATGCCTAAACTTTACATTGCTATAATGGGGTGACCCTAGCTGGCTGCCAGGTGCCTGCCGAGCTGTTCTCTTACTCCTTCTCAAGCAGGACAGGGAGAGAAAATACGATGAAAAGTTTGTGGGTCAAGATAAGAACAGGGAGATCACTCACCAATTACCGTAACAGGAAAAACACTTGGCTTGGGAAAGACTAATTTATTTTATTGACATTTAAAAATAGAGTAGGACAGTGAGAAACAAAAAAATCTAAGAAATATTTTTCCCTACCTTCCCAGGCTCCACTTCATTCCCAGTTCTTTTTAGTGGTGGACTTGGCAGTGTTAGGTTAATGGTCTGACTTGACAATCTTAAAGGTCTTTTCCAACCCCAATGATTCTATGATTCTAAGGCACATACACCTGCTCTGATGTGTGATTTTCTACACACGCAGTTTGGATTCTGGTCCATTTTGGTCCTCTGTGAGCTGCAGGGGAACGGCAATATTCCACCATGATCTTCTCCCTGGGCTGCAGGCAAATCTTTGCTCTGGCACCTGAAGCACCTCCTTCCCTCTCTGACTTCAGTGATAGGGATTTCTACAAGGTTGTTTCTCCCACATTTTCTCACTCTCCTCCCTCACAGATGCTATGCTCTGTTTTTTACTCTTTCTTAAACACATTATCACAGAAGTGCCATCAACATCACTCATACACTCAGATTTGGCCAGCAGTGAGTCCATTTTGGAGCTGGCTGGAACTGGTTGTGTCCAACATGGGGGCAGCTCCTGGCCTCTTCTACCAGGGGCCACTGCTAAAGCACAGTTGCTACTGAAAATTTGCCATGTAATACTAATAAAATTAGCCATTAATGCACTGGCTAAGCCTAGTTCTCCTTCATTTCCAAGCAAAAGTTAAATGATTTGTGTCATGAACTAAACCAAAAAGAATTAAAATGAGGCTTCCTTTTTAACAACAGAAAGCTTTTTTTTCAGAAATTGTTTGTATGACTTCCAGATGTAACACCCTTGCAAGCCTCTTCTAGGGTAGTTTGTTTATATAATTTCTCTTGTCTTTAGTGGCAAAGTCTCAACACTTCCTTTCATGGCTTCTCTACAGTAAATGTCACAGTCAGGGAGCTTTTCATGATAAAAAGTCTTCATGAGCCAGGAACAAATAAACCATAATAAAGTGACTGCATATCTAATTATATGCCACTTAAATGATTCACAAATGACACACTTGTAATAAAGTTTTTATATTTTCAGATTTTTAATTTACAAGCTTGTCACTTGCAGTTTAGTCATTTTGTTCAGATAGGGTGAAAAATTGCTTAAGGTTCCTCTAATTGCCAATTCTTATTTATCAGTTCTAATTATGCATAATAGTTGTATTAACACCACCATCACTCCTCACCCCCCCACCCCCCACCCCCCCAACACACACAAACAGAGCAACCCGTGGTACTTAAGGAGGCAAGTACTGAGTGTAGAGGACTATGGTAGATTATATATGATGAATAATAGTATCAAATGCTGAAAAATTTCTTACTGCCGTACACTCACAGAGTGTCACTAAAACAAATGAAAATGATACTGGGACAGTGCTACATTCTTTCTAGTCATATGGGATTAGAAGAAAGCTGACAATTAGAGAACTATTAAATAATTTTATGTTTAATATAAATATTAACTTCTTACACTTTTTGCTGAGTGAAGAAAAGCCCAGACTATTGGAAAACTGCAGGTGGGCAAAATTTGTGTGGAACGTTCTCTGGACAAAACCCGACTCCTGACCTTTTCTGATAGGGACTGCATCAGAGAAGGGCAGGAGCACAAGATGCTCTGCTGCCACCACCACCATACTATTATAATTCTTTCAAGGTTGGGTAGGGCTTTGAGCAACCTGGTCTAGTGGGAGGTGTCCCTGCCTATGCCAGGGGGTTGGAACTAGATGATCTTTAAGGTCCCTTCTAACCTAAACGGTTCTATGATTCTAAGTTTTATGAGAAAGTGGCAACTGGTTAGTTTTGCAAAGTTCAGTTGTCTTTGTGGCAGTCCGGGTCACTTTTCTCATATACTTAGTTGTAAAACAGCACTTCTGCTCATGCTTAGTATGCTCTGTTCATGTGCTCTGTTGGTGCCCTTGGCTAGACAGCTTCAGCAGCAACTGGAGGTGGGAATGTTACAGAAGGCATATGAGGAGAGAGCAAAGAGGGGGACAGGCCAGCAGTGGTTTCCTATTACTACAAAGGCTTAGGGGAGGAATCTTGTTTACTACTGATTATTCCCTGAAAATCTAAAGGGTAACTGGAGAAGGTGAGCAGAACAGAGTCATTGTAATGACAAGGATTTGAATGGAGATACCATGGTGATCGCAGTGAAGTAAGAGCAACAGTAAGGAGCTAGCTGATGATAGTCTTGGGAAGACTATTAGATTCCTGACTTGGTGAAGGTAACCCAAACCCTGGCTAATTTAGGTTTCTCTGAAATGCCTTTTATTTTCCTTGACTCCCCATAAAGTGTTTGCTTAAATCCTTTTATTCACAACTGGAAAAATTTAGTTAATGATAGGTGTCTCAGTGATGTCATGTTTACCTAGCTCTTTGGGTGGGTAGCTGAACTCATGCACAATCTTTCTGTCCAGCTTTAATTTTCATTTGAGTGGTCTTGGGCCATTATTTTTCTATCTTGCTTTCTTCTGCTGAGACTGTAGCATACACTGTAGTGTAACTTACTTTTTCTGACATGGATACACTCTCTCCCCTTTCCATTCCCACTTCCTGTGTATGCCTCTAAGTGCACTCCAAGAGAATAAAAGAAAAGGTCTATGTGATGGCAACACTGCTTGTTCACTAATATTCTGAAGTGGACCAGGGTAAGAAGGAAAATAGGATACTCTATTGTTGGTCCTGAAAATACCAAGTTCTCTACTTAGCTGTTTCACCTTCACTTTACAGGCCTTATTCTTCCATAAGCTCATAGGTTTTTCAATTTAAAGCTCTCTGTTTAAATTGTCTTGTACTTGAATGATCAGCTCTTGGAACATAGTACTGCTGTGAAGCCTTACAAGAAAAGAATTGCTATTTTTCTTGGTTAGAAGGGGTTCTTCTGAGTAATGCAACTCAGTGTTGAAACTCCTTCCCTTGAGGGCTATTTCTGAAAGACTTTCATGTGCAGAACTCTGATCATGTGCCCTATGATTTCAGTCTGTTGAAATTGAATTCCATAATTCCTATCATGATTTTTGCAGATAATTTATTTGTATTGATAAAAATTGGAGAGAACCATTATGTTAAACGAGTAGGTTATATTTCAAGATTACAGTACTTAATATTTTAAAAATATATTAAAAATGAAATCGAATCCTAACTGTGGTGTCACAGAACCATACCCTAGAATGTGAAAGGATGATAAATCACACTTACTTTTTCTCAGAAATAGACAACATTAAATGTTCAGAGAAACAATAATAGTGAAAACTGATATTTAACATGGTGATTATTGAAGAGCATGACTGATTTTTATTTTTTAACTACAGTAATTTTCCTTTAACAAAAAAGAGGGTTTTTGAAAGAGAAGATTAATATAATAATTATTTTAGATTGAGTAATTCTCTAGGACTTAATCTTGTATATGTACATTTTTGTTTGCATATATCATAACTCTTCAGCTCATCAACATACAAACCCAGAGCTTCAGTGATAAACATAATTTCATATTTTTTAAAGCTCCTAAATCACACAGTAGGTTGAACCTTACTGAAAGTCAAATAAAAAAATTTTCTAAAAACTTCTGATAAATTATTATATTATAATGTTGGCAGGCAAAACAATAAAACCCATTTTATAATAAAATATCTAAATCTTATAAACTGTGGATTTATCCAGTAGTTTCAGAGTTTGGTATTTGTGACTGCTGAATGTGTAGTTTCTTCATAATCCTTATTTATTTTGGGTAAAACTGTGGTTGCAGAAGATAAATTGGTTTCTGAACATATCTGTATTTATCTGTAATAAATACAGTGTTGCAAGGTTTAACCTTTTAATGTGATCTGTAGATTATATAGATTATAAAGTACCTGAAGCTTTAAAAATAGATGACTTTCAGGAATTTACCAATACTAAATATGCTATAAACAGATTATATATATATATATATATATGTGTACATACATACATATATACATTTATATATGCAGAAAAATATGGATTATTATGAAGAAGCAAGATCCCTATAACTTCTCCCTGGTATTTACAGAAGGGAAATCTGCATACAGGAGTATTTTTGCCCTGTATTAATGACTGTACTTTTGGGAGCTGAAACATGGAAAAAGGCAGAATTTTTTTCCAGAAGCTAGATATAGATTTAATGTCTGTATTTTCATTCTGCTTGTTCCTATTAGAGTAATGGACCTTGTGGTCTCTGGAGATAATATTCCTGCCAAACACAGTAAGACAAATGATTCATTATTAAAAATCATAGCCATAAATTGTTTGACATTGGCCTGAACTCAAATTACTTAGTAGCAGCATTCTTACTTCATTTCATCAAGATATTTCAATAACGGCAACCTAGAAAATATTTTTTACTGTTAGCCGTCATGTCTGAATACTACCACCAGTGGGCAATAATGGGCCTTTTATTCTCATTTTGAGGCTAACTATCCAAGAGAGAAAGAGAATAAATTAGGAATCTTTATCATGTCCGAGAGCTGATCCTACTCTATTAATTCTTGACTAAAATTGGTCTGGTTATTTTCTTTGTACTGTGTTCATACAGTATGACTCTCTCTCTGTCCAGCATTAGATACCTCTATAATATTAAGTATCATCAGTTATTTGTAAACTTATCTTTCCTCTCTTCCTCTTCTTCCCATCTGAACTTGGCAATCAAGCACTTTCATTGTTACTGCAGAAGGATTTCAAAGTGCTGAATACATACAAGTCCTGTGGCCAATACAGTGAGCTAAGCACTTTTTAACAAAGATAACAGCAGTAACGGAGTGGGAAAGGGGAGAGAGAAGGAGAGGGAAAGCTACATTGAGAAATTCTGTCAGCGAGATGGAAATCTTGATCAACCTTGAGTCTGCTCTCACTTTACTGTATACCAGGTATAGGTATGATTCAATCTTTCAGTCCTGTTTCTTAGTTCACCACATGTGCTGCTTGATAAACTGTCTTATCAACTTTGATGTTTTGCTCTCTAGGACCACAGATAAAGGCTCTCAACCCATCTGATGTGTATTTTAGTATTTATGACTGCATCATAATCTCATTTCTCCTTATTCAGTTGTGCTCAAGAACCAACTAAAATAAGACCTTTTCTTATATAAGTAGCATTGAATATACTGACAGGAATAAAACCCAACTGGGTCTGTGGAAACAGAGTAAGAAGTACTTTTGAATCCCCAAAATAGGTAGCAACAATGATGAAACTGTTGTATTAGTATGAACGTAGGTCTTATAGTCATTGTTAGCAAAGAATTTCTAGCAGAAGTACTATGGAAGGGGAGAAATGCTATGCAACCAGCAAACTTTATACATCACCTGTAGGGGCAAGCGTGCTACTGAGGGCAGCATAGGCATGTAGCAAGTTACATGTAAGGTTTTTAGTTATTTTTCTGTAAGCATGAGTTTTAAGATTTTTATTATATCTGGTAATATTTCCATAGGGAAACTTACGATAGTATCACCCTGTGTGGGACTGAAGTGTTTGAGGAACTAGAGGATCATACAATAATAGGAAATAACATTTAAAAGTTTTGGGTTTTTTCCCCTGCTTAGTGAGACAAGATGAGACGGACTAAGATCTGTCTGATCTTAGATCAGATCCTTAGACCTAGATCCCAGAATAATTACTTTGACTCTCTAACCCTATAGGATCCTGCTCATCACCCTTCTGTTTAGTCTGAAATCTCCTTGACCACCTTTCTTACCCATTAATATTCAGTACTTAGGATGGGAGACAGGAAGTAATGTTTAGCGGGGAAAGCAGTGACCATGGCATGTCACGTTTTTGGCCTCAGCTGCTGGCTACAGTCAGGGTCCTCTTCTAGGTTGTGTGAGAGATTCCTATTCTGCCTGCATAAAGCTCAGAGCCAGGTGAGCAGTACTGGACTTTTTATTCCCATTTGAAGTTCATAGCCATGAAAATATATCTGAGTGGTAAGAGGAAAAAAAAAAAAAAGAAACAGGAAAAAAAAGGTGTTCCAGGGAACCCTAGAAAGCAAGAAAATAGAATTTAATTAAGAGCACTGCATCTCCCTCTACTGGTCTTAAAAGGTACGTATTAAGTAGAAAATTGGAGTCTCAGAGTTTTCATTTTAACTTCTCTCACCTCTGGATCAGAATGTCCAAACTTGGGAACTGGAGAAAGGGGACAGGATGCATTTCACCTGAAAGAGAATCCAGATTGAATCTTTACTAAATGCATACCTTATATTTATTGGTGCAACTAACAGCAAAGCAGACTTTAACATCTGAGAAGGAACTTTCCTTGTGTTCCATTTTAAATATGCTGAACCAGGGAAGGATTAAAAAATGAGAAAAAATGCTGGGTGTTCTTTTTTTGATGGCTGTTGCAAACAAGTAAAGATCACTAATTCACTGAATTATCTGAGGCAGTTTGTTCCAGTGGTTCTCTTGGGATTTGGTCAGATGCATAATGCTTTGATTTATCAATAGACAATTCTCATTTTACAGCAATATGTTTATAGTTTATCTTTTACTGGTAAACCACTCATTCAATCCATATTAAAATTGCTCTAATAAATAAATAAATAAAAATAGAGCAATTATAATTACTCTAATTACAACACATATAATATGGAAGGCTTGTAGGAGGTAAGGAAGAAGAATAACTGGATATCCAGGAAGATTTTGTAATATATCACTTGCTATAGTTATGCACATATTTGTTTATGTATTTTTCTATGAATAGCCTTGCAGGAGGAAAATATAGGAAGAGTTGTCTGGTATTAATCATCTTATTATTTCCAGTGTCCATCTGAATTGAAAGTGGAGAAGCATTGAAAAAAATGTATTCAGAAATATTCATTCAAAATCTCTGAGAGAATAATTCTTTTGTTTAAGAGAAGAGATTTGAATATTTGTGATGTGAATAAGTTGCATACAATATTCACTCAGACATGCATTCACACAGGAAGCTTTTGCAAAGCCATTTGAAGAGCTCTATATAGGTTTAGTAATCATGTGCTGTGGAACAGATTTAGGAGATTAATTACACAGCATGAACATCAATCATAAGCTCGTACTATTCAAACAATAACCGCAGCTCATCCACAGTCTATGTTATGCTTTTATTCAGCATCCATCAAATAACAAGCAAATCATTGTCACTGAGTGAAAATAACAAGGAAAACTGGTCTGTCTTATAGACTCCAGAGTTTTCCTTAGAGAGAGTGTGAATTAGTGGAAGATACTGAGGATGGGCAGGCTTGGGGGCACAAGTTGTTTGGTGTGTTTGCTGCTGATCAGCATCCTGCCATTTTCTGGGTGAGAGGGGCATGGGTACTGTAATGGACTTTGATCTTTCAGCTGCAACATCATTAACAAGTCCAAGCTGCTGGTGATTGACTGCAAACAAGAATATAGATAAGACAATTCAAACTTCAGTCTAGATGGTCCCTTATTTCAACTCCTCTTTTCTGTCTGTAGGGAAAGGCAGGGATGAGTTAATTTGCATGTGCAGCAGCAAGATCTATTTACTATTCAACCTCACAAGCTACATTCTATTCTTATACCAAAACAGCATTTTAAGTATATTTGATGGGAATGGGAAATAAGCAAAAAATGACCAAATAAGGAGATCTTGAGTGCCTGGACTATATAATCTTAAAAGGTCCCTTCCAACCTAGGTGATTCTGTGATTCTGGGTAGTAAAGTAACGAACAAGCTGCAGTTAAGGAGGACAATTCTTTACACTTCAAAGCAGTTAAGCTCCGCCCAAGAACTGGAGAGAGCATGTATAAAAAAGTGGACCTGTGCATTAAGTACATACTGGAAAAAGCACTTCACTGAAAACAGGAAGCTGTATAGCCAGAAAAAGATTCCAACTCCTATAATTATTCCTCAAGAAATGTGTGTGTCAGGAGAACAAATCTCCTTACCAGACCTCTATACCTCACCCTGAAATATGCAGGAAGACATACATACAGAAGTTGAGTTTAAGCAGAACAAAAATTTAGATATAGATCATTGCCCATCATAAGATAACTAGAAGCTTTAAATTAAGGAGAAGTTGAGGGTGTAATGTGCTGAGAAGATGTCATCACAGTTACATTACCCAGACAGTGTAGACACAGATGAAATTTTATGGAGGGTCTGGTGATTGTCATAAATTATATTGCCTCTAAGAGGGCATACTCTATGATTTTTTTTCCCCCAGGGCACTAGTCTTTTGTGTTAATTTTCCCAGGAAAAGAAACTGAGGGCCAAAAGTTTTGCAAGAAAAAAATGGAAATTCCAACATGAAATGTAAAATAAGAAATTGTATAGTAAACAAGAAAATGCTTTGTAGCCATTAGGGGATCAAAAACAAAACATGAGACAGATTCTCACAATGAGTCGATGCACACCTTACCTTTACAGCACAAAGCAAAAGGGCCCGGGCTTTTGGGAATTCAACAGCCAGTCTCAAATGCTAGGACCCTGTATATGTCATGTAATTAAAGTTAAATTTCTCAGAAGAATAATTTACCTAACTCTGTAGAGTAAGTAAGGAGGAGTTGCTTAGAGTTAGACCATAGGAAGTGCTAAACACCAGGCTGTACTGGTATCTCCATGACTGTAGTGACTGACTGAGGGCTGCAGGGGAGCTGCCTTCATACAGTTGCTCAGAACTATAGCTCAGAAACTTGCTTGAAGACTGTCATCTGAAAATTTGCTTTGTATAAAACAACAAGAATTTTTTATTATTTTCATATCATTGTAAATGTGATACTGTCTCTCTTTCATGCCCACTGACCAGAGGCCAACCTTTGTCTGCTGGTCTATGAGAGGGAGTTCAATCGCGCTTTTTCATTCCTCACTGTGGTACCTTTGCTATCAGCTTTACAGCTATGAGGAGGGATAAATGCTCTCCAGGGCTGCTCTTATAGCTGAGCTTTTATGCAGCTGGAAATGTTAAGCTCACAAGGAGGTGAGTGTGCTTCTGTACATTACTGGTCATATTACCCAGTTTGAAGTTGGAGGATCTGGGTACAAGGAAAACTAGATATAGTATTAATGCATTTTATTTCAAACAGTGACTGGACAAAAATCAGAAATAATCCTTAAAGCTTATTTGGAAACAAAAGTAAGCATCCTGATAGTAACTGCTCTCTCCTCTGCATTGCAGTCAAAATGTGCTGTTTACAAGTATACCCTGATGACCTGTTTAATCTTCCTGCCTACAAGGAAGATTGCTACAAATGCGACAGTTGTACTCCAGTCATAGTGTACATTTCCCAGTGAACACTAGCCTACTCCCTTCCCGAAAAAAAAGATCTAGCACCAAGCTTCAGTTACCAGCACTCCTGTTCAGAAGCTCTACCTGTCACATTCATTCCTTCAGTTTGTGATGCCAGAGCTCAAGTGAGACAGGACACTATACAAAACTGATGAATCTTGCACTTAGTCTTATTTTTTGTGGGTAAATAAGGGCATACTAGCTATCTATAAATGGCTGAGACAGAAGAACAATATTTCTAATTATCTGTTCATCTACAATATAAACTATCTTGGAAGAATCTGTTGGGGATAAAGATCCCCAAATGTCTGTTCTATTCTGAACTACTTTATACAGCCTAGTATGAAAATAAGGAGGTGTCATACCTACTTACGTACTTGCATGGTGGTATATTTGATCCTAATATTCTGACAACACTTTGTAATTTCAGGTCATATTTGTACTTGACACTTTCTGTGTTGAAACGCAAGAATATGCCCTGCTCTGATGCAACATCTGCTGACATGTCCTTCGAAGGTGGCACAGCTCAACCAATTTTACCTCATATCAAGCTTACAATGGCTTAACAATTTTATAAAGTGTGTGGCTCTTGTGTGACACTTTGTAGTTTAGCATGAGGAACAGAGGCACATGGTAGTAACACAAAGCATCTTTTCAATTGTATCAATTTTATATATTCAATACAACTTCAGTTCCATCTCTGAAATGTTATTACCACTTTTTTTTTTTTTTAAAATCAAAAATTATCTGGTTTATTCATTCTCTGTGGATGAAGAAATACTAATTTACTCTGCTGTTTCATTTTTTAACCTCTGCTGTTATTATACCATTCTATGATTCTAACTATTGTATGGTTGTATGATTCTATTCTTCAACTTTTTAACTCAGAAGTTCTGAGCAGATAAAATTTAATATTTGCTATATGTGATGGTTGCAGGTAGCAGTCTTTCCCTGAGGATTACACAGGAGCTCAGCTGTGAATGTAAAGGACCTCTGTAGTGTGAAAAGTATTGGTGATTTGGTAGGTCAGCAGTGCTGTCCAGGAGCCAACACCAAAATAACCACTTGACATTCCAGGTAAACTCTACACTTTTCATGTATGCTACCACAACTCAATCCTCCAGGTCTTGCTAAGAGCAGAAGAAATGGTTGTTCTTATGTGTCTTCTTGATTTAATCTCTCCTGAACTGATGTACTATAGCATATTAATAATTTGAAATTAGGAATAACATAGTTTTTTATAAGGAAATACAAGTGAATGATTAACACCAAACTAATTTTGTAGTTTGTCAGTTGGGAAGAAACAAATGGCGGAGTTTGGCCTGTAATATCTGCATTATCTGAGGACTGTTGAGTTAGGCAGACTTACACCACCACAAATGGCTATAAGACAATATTGGGTTTTGAATGCAAGAAGAATAGAGAAGAATAAAAAATGTGAGGATGCACAAGAAATCAAATGATGACAGAGTCAAACTGCTTGCAGGGAAATGTTATCTGGGGCATGACCTCCACCTAATTTCAGTGACATAAGTGTGACATTTGGGAGGGCATTTTAGGTCTTACCAGCTACAGTTTCAGAAATGTTATAGGAAATACAGTGGTATGGCTGTGGTCAGGTTTTGCAGTGGAAGCAACAGTATGTGTCAAGTTAACATAACTGAATGTAAGAAGTCATCTCTAAAATTTGACTTCAGTAACTGGAGCTTCCCTGCCATCATCTCTGAAACTGTAAGAAACTTGTCCATGTGAATACAATATTATTACCTCTTAAGACTAACCAACCTGCAAGTACATTAAGTAATCAGTAATTAAATAAGAAATAAGTAAACAACTCTACTCATGTTTTTGAAATCACTTAAAAATAGGATTACTGAGCAAAAACATTTAGCAATCTGCAAAAATGTGGGGACATGCACAATATCCCTTATAGATAAGATTAAAAAAAATTGTAGGGGTGGATATTAACATAAAGCTGCCTTTTGTTTTTTTAATGGAAACCTAAATATTAGGATTCCTTCCTGTTTATATCACTGCCATTTTGTTGGAAACAACATCAAAAGAGGTCTATTTGAAGACTTCAGTGTTATACTTTATTATAACATTCTTTTCTCTGTCCAATGTGAGAAAAATAAAGTGTGTTAGGAGTATTATTTTTGCAATTCACATTGAAAAATTCATGTGACAATTCTGAATACAGCAACTCCATACTAACATGACCCCATTGAAATCAGTGCAGTGGTGAATCAGGCAGCAGTAATAAACTACAATAACATTGTATTGGTTTTGGCTCTGAAATATAAAAGTGTCTTACAAGCTGTATGTCAAGAGACATATTCTGAAAACAAAAATGTTAGGATGGACTCAGGGGCTGAAATATCATGGTTGATTTATAATGGAAGACTTCCTCCAATGGAGCTGTATCCAATCCTTCTCTCCCTGGAATCCATAGAAAGTAAGTTAAAAGCATGATCTGACACAAGTTGGAACCAACCAACAAGTCATGATATTCCTAATCTTTTGAGGACTGAAATAAGACTTACTAGATGTTGGTATGAACAAGACATACAGTTAACCTCATGTATTAACTGTATCCGTTATTTTTTATTTAATGGAAGAAAGCAGTTTCACAAAGAGACAAAAAAGCATAGCTTGATTATTTTTTTTACCATCAGTGATGGCACTAAGTTATGGTTGGCAAAGAAAAGCAAGCGCCAGTGACTGTATAGTTGCTGTACTAATTTGGCAGCAAAATGTGTGACAGAGAAATTTTATTTATATGCCTGGAGTGTATTGTTGCCAATAGTCTGCCTAGTGTGCTTGCACTTGGGCATCTTCCTCATTATTAGAAAAGTGCTTTTCTGCCAGCTTGCCTTACTTTATCAGCATGCTCAGCCTTTCTAATGCTGTTTGATTTTATCTGTGTGAATTTAAACTCCAGGTTGTGTTGTCACACTAAGCCTTGCAAATCTTTTTTTGATGGCAAGAAAATTCTGCAGCATTAAACTATTTATAGTAAAAGGGGGTTTTAGCTCTTGTATTTTTTTGTCAACAGTTTTTTTATCTTTTATTTTTAACACAAACCCATCCCTCATGCTAATGCTCACAATTTCTCTTGTCAAACTAAAGATATCCAGCAAGGTCATTTTTGTCAGACGCATCAAAGCACATACATTCATATAGAAATGCTTTCACAGACCATGTCTTTATCCTGTTTTGGAGAGCATTCACATTCTTTTGCAGTCTTTGGGAAATGGAAAGATTTTAAAATATGCCTTGTTTATTTTTTGGCTGAGAAATAGGACAGAACACTTGGACATTTCCAATTTCTTTGGTGGCAAGAGGTCTAGAGAAAAAGTCATATGAAGAGAGGCTGAGGGAACTGGGCATGTTAAGTCTGGAGAAGAGGAGGCTGAGGGGAGACCTCATTGCCCTCTGCAAATCCCTGCAAGAAGGTTGTAGAGAGGTGGGTGTTGGCCTCTTCTCCCAAGGGAATAATGACAGAACCAGAGGAAATGGTCTAAAGTTGTGACAGGGGGGGATTAGATTAGTTATTAGGAGGAATTACTTTACTGAGAGAGTGGTCAGGCACTGGAACAGCCTGCCCAGGGAGGTGGTAGAGTTACCATCCCTAGAGGTATTTAGGAAATGTATAGACATGGCATTTCAAGGCATGCTCTGGTGCCTAGGATTGTTGGTTGGTGTCTGTTTTGTGGGTGGGTGTGGTGTGGGTGTGGTGGTTGGGGTTTTTTGGGTTTGGCTTTTGGGGGTTTTTGGGGGGGGTTTGTTTAGTTTTTTTGTTGTTTGTTGGACTCAATGATCTCAAAGGTTCCTTCCAACCATGAATATTCTGTGATTCTGTGATTCTTTCTTTTAACTTGCTGGAGTCTAGAAACTCCTATTCTCTATGCTTACCGTAGTGTTCTCATCAACAAAAATATCACTTAGATATTCCTGCAGAATATGAATAACTGTAACATTGAATCCTTCACATACCATTTTGCTAATGCAACAATGGCCTCTTCTGTGCAAAAGTCTAATTAAAGTTGTGTCTATTTTCAGGTTAAAGGCTCCTACACTAGCTGCTGTGGAGGAGTTCATGTAAAAAAAAATAATCAAAGTATTCTATTGAAACTGTTGTTACAATTCCTATATGTATGTCATAACATTTTCATTAAGTTTTTCTTAATTTTATCCATCAGTATATGACAGATGTAATATGGTGAAAAAGTCTTACTTCCTGAACACGGGCTTATGTCATACTAGGGAAGATTTTGAAAGACACAGAAATAGCACCTGTTTATAGAAACTGAGCAACAAACATCCTTTATAACTTTGAAAATCTCTCAACCAAAGTTCATCTTTGTTCCTACTTCCAACCTTCATGCTTTCCAGTTCTTTAAAAAGTCAGGGTGAGCTAGGGGGATGAACTGATCTTTGCAGCAAGACACTTAACGGTCTTGAAGAATCCTTTAAAAATGTCTCTCAGTTGTGTCATTGATTCCCATTACCCATATATTTCATTCCAGCTAGATAGAGTCATTTCTGTTTAGTACTGCTAAAGGCACAAAGAAATAAGTAGCAGTGTTTTTTTCAGTTCGTTAAAGGTATGGAGGAAGAACATTTTTGCTACTGTATGGCCTCCATGAATCCAGATATGAGGGTAATCCTTGTCTCTAGGGAGCACCTAAGACCTTATCTCTTTATTCCCTGGAGCCAGGACGGATGGTGTCAAGTTGAAGCTGCAGCATCTGCTGTTCCCTGAGTCAGGCTATGCCCACAGGGAGGTACAGCAATCCCCATGCTACACACGGCCCACAGGACAGAACTATGTCTCATGCAACCACTGTGATTCTGCAGTGACAAACGCCCCTGTGGAACCTATGTGGGGTGTGTATGCCAATGTCTCTGCTCAAAGTACCATTAATCATCACCTGTACTGTGCAAAGATGTTGAACAACACAACACAGCTTGAAAGAGAGAGAGAAAAAAAGATCTGTATTAAGGAAGTTTAAGGCGATTTCTACTTGGGTTCAGCCACAGAAGTTACTTCTCTTGGTGTGGTGATAAGTCCAGTGTTGTGCATCAGGAAGCTTGTGACCAGCAGGTTGAGAGAGGTCATTGTCCACCTCTACTCTGCCCTGGTGAGGACACGTCTGGTGTCCAGTTCTAGTCTCCCCAGTTCAAGGACAGGGAACTGCTGGAGAGGGGCCTAGAACATCTCTCTTATGAGGAAAGGCTTGTATCTTTTCAGTCTGAAGAAAAGACAGAAAGGGGATCTGATCAACACCTAAAAGGGTGGGTGTCAAGAGGATGGGGCCAGTCTTTTTTCAGTGTTGCCCAGTGAGAGGACAAGATGTAATGGGTACAAACTTGAACAGAAGTAGTTCCATCTAAATACGAGGAAGAACTTCTTTACTTTGAGGATGGCAGAATACTGGATCAGGCTGCCCAGGGAGGTGGTGGAGTGTCCTTCTCTGAAGACACTCAAAACCTGCCTGTATGTGTTCATGTGCAACATCTCTAGGTGCAGAGGGGTTGGACTAGATGGTGTCCAAAGGCCCCTTGTTATTCTATGGTTTTGTGATTCCCAGGACCTGCTCTGCCCCTGTGGCTGCCTTCTCCTCTCACTGATATTGATGCATGAGCGTCACTCAGACCATCTTTGTTTTCTGCTTCTGAACACATTGAATTAACAATTCTCATGTCTAAAATTTGCCACAAGCTTTATCCTTCCATTTCTTTTACTACTTATGTACCAGGTCCCCCATCTTAGGAATGGGTATCTTGGGTACCCTTTTTAGGCACTTGATTCTTATACCCCTTTTTTATTTGTGAGTAGCTGCTTCTTCTGACTGTTCTTTATGGTCAGAAGGCACAAAATGCTTTTTCTGTAATCATCATTCTCTTTGAAACAGTTCATAATGCTGCACTTCTTTTCCTGTCTTTCTCCCTCTTCTTCTGGAGCTAATTCTCATTGGTACTTCATAACATGTATTCTGCATTGCTTCTAAATACTTCCAAATATCTACATGCCTGAACTTACACAAGACCTTGTAGCACACACAAATAAGTGAAAGTTGAATCATTGTCCCTAAAGCTATGCATAAAAATGTCTGCTAGGGATATTTTCTCTAAAGTTCCAGCCAGTCTTGTCCAAAGACTTACCCAAATCCTGAGATATTTGAGTGTGAATATCACAATTCGATTGCCTGCCTGGACCTGCCTGGTAGAGTAATTTTCAGATGAATTTGTTCTTTATACAATATGAGTGAATTTCATAGAACTAAGGATGCAACTATGTGAATTTCACATGATTAATGTAACCAATGTACTCTAAGTTGCAAAATTCTATATATTGGAATTTCATTTTGTGGAATACTTTCAAAATACTACTGTAAGAAAAAGCCTACCTTTTTCTTCTTCCTAGGCTAAACTGTATGAGATATACTTTAGTTTTATATGCTTTCTTAACATAACATTCATGAATTCAAGATGTGGAAGATAACCCTAAGGAAGGGAATGAGTCCTTCAGCAAAGTCCAGGATAAAAGCTGAGATCGTGTCTCTCTGATATGTTTGGAACAACAGCTAGGTTTGTGACCTGGTCTTGTCTCAGTCTGTTATTATATTTTGGGGTATGTAAAATATTATAATTGGAATCTATAGGCCTATTACAAATGACAAATGGAATTTTTTCATGCAGCTGAAGTTATTGGCTTTGCTACATATTAATACTTGAATTTCTGAGAATTTGTACCATTTACCTTGTGGAAATAGGTGGTAACTTTATGAATAACTGCGTCTAATTATGATGAGTCAGGATTTTGAGTAACTCTTTATTAAAATATACTACACTATATATTCATAGAACTGTAATTAATTCTTTAACAGTTAAAAAATATAGTTTTGACTAAAGACTTGACTTCACCAATTCTCAGAGAACCTGAATAGCCACCAAACTATATAAAGACTATTTATTTATATTAACCTAAACATAATGATTCTGGACTGCTGTGTTGCTCTGTCTTCATAAAATGTACTGATTTCTTTTTCCTCACAGGATTCATAGAACTCATCAAATATGGTGTGTCAGAACATACGTTAAGGGATTGCAAACCAATGTTATAAAACATGAGTGACATGACTGTGGACTGCACTGTTGCATTTCAGAACAGGTTGGTGAACTCCAGAGATAAAGGAGAACAACTTGACATTTATCTAGGCTTGAAAAAACTTTTTGAGCAATTCCATTGCAGAAGATTGAAAAGGGATGCTTGTAGTCACCAGATACAAAGTAAAGTCATTATTGACATGGTGGAACTGATTAATTTAAAAATTGGCCACTGAATAGGAATAAAAAAGCGTTAGGAAAAGCAAAATGTTCTAAGAATGCTATAGCAAGACAAAATTTGCCAAGGACGGAGAATCATTTTATGTTATTCATAGTTAAATACGGTCAAGAATGGACTTCTCAGATAATAAAATATGGAATCTTTTTCTGTGTTTTTTCTCTCTTAGTTGTTTTGCTGAATTAAAATTACATAAGAAAATAAGCAAGTAAATAGTACTAAAATATTTCTAATATATTTTATTATTTCTAGAATTAGAATATTCTAGAATTAGAATATTCTAGAAATATTCTATTAGAATATTTAGAATATCTAATAGATATCTAATATCTATTAGAAAATCTAATATAAAAAATAAAACTGCAGTGAAAGCTGTAGTTTTGCTGCCTGGTCCTAAAAAAGTTAATAATGCCACCAGTGATTGTATTTAGGAAAAAAACATCAGAAAGGCTGTGCATCTGTTATTGATAGGATGATACCAACCTACTCAGTAAATACTGAGAAGAAATACTATGGATAGGAAAAGTCTGTATAGTGTTTTCATGAGGAGCTCGCACACACAAAGCACAACAATGATTTGGGGATATAGAACAGTTGAGATATGAAAACAGTCATTCCAATGAAGTCTTCTCTTGGAGTGAGAAATTTTTTCAGTATAAAATGTGCTGAGACTATCTTTTGTTCTATTGAAGTCAAGGGGGAATTATGCCATTGCCTTCAATAGGACAAGGATTTATAGAGCAGAAATCCTTTAAACAAACACTGCATTGTATTTACAGATTGCTAATCCACTTCTCTGAACCAAAACACAATTCCACTTTCCTTCTATGTTTGCTCCTTTCTCAAGCAAGAACAACATTACAGAAGTCAGCAAACAATGTCATTCTGTTCACAGTAAACATGCTCCATTTTCGGAGAGAATGACTGCAAAAACAATCAGCCTTGTTTTTACCTCTGAACATGACAAAACAAAATTTGGGAACACCTGAATAAGCAAAAGCTTACATCTGTTTTATTTTTTCCTTCTCAGCGAGTTGTGCTGGATATAAAATGTGGTTGTTCCATTTAATATTTGTTCTTAATTATTTCAGGTTAGAAAAGGTGATGTGTACTTCATATTTTACTTAAGTAGCCTATTTCATAATATCACAGTAATCAGATTTGGGTTTGCTACCTTTTTGATAGTCTCTGTGTCTCTTTTTCTGAGATAGCATAATGCAGAGCTTTAATAAACTACTTATTAGTTGAGGAATATTTAGGTTTTAAAAAGAAAAAAAGAAATTTTTTTTTGTATGAACAGAAGCAAAGATTTTGTGAAGCTCTTTACTTTGTTTTTTTTTAAATAACTTTGCCTTATGTAATCATAAAAGAACCTGGTGATGTTGCCAATTTAATTGACGTTTTAGTAATTTCCCATGCAGCCAATTTATTTCCCCAAATAACTGTATTTGTAAAGATTCCCACCAGAGTCCTTTAGAAGTCACTTTCTTGTCTGCAGTCTCTCCAGTGCTTCTTACTCCCTTTTGTATGACATTTATTGTTCTGTAAACTAAGAATATTTTTCTTGCTTACATAATTTTTATTCTACTGAAACTTTATCAATTTACTGGCATTAGTGAATTGAATTTCTCAAATCTCACAAGTCAAGCCTGTGCTTAAGTGATTTGAAGATATTGACCACAATAAAACTAACCACATTAATTCTATTTGACTGGGCAGAGCAAATATTTGTATATTAATCTATGGTCCCTTTTTCTAACGGCCCTCCTTAAACTTAGCTAATCATATCCAGGAGACACTTGTTGAATTCCCTTGCCAGAATTAAGGCAAAATTTTTACTGTCATTAGTGTCTACCTTCTTAGTTTCATATAAAATAATTCTTGGTTTACGTGGCTAAGTCGCCATTGCAGCAACAGCTGGAATGAAATGCAGATCTCACTCATTAAAAATCTAATTTCTCTAACGGAGTATAAATGTCAGAAAAACTCACATGTGTATATATGCATGTGTAATAAGATGTAAAAGTCATTTTTGCTCTGCAAAAAAAAAGAAACCTAGAACCATACATTTAATTTCATCACTTTTTTCAGCAATGTTTATGCAAGCCATTTATCTTTACTCCTCTACAACTTGTTCCTGGTTTTTGTGAGATTTTAGTATAGATGAAACACAAGCATTTGAGTAAGCATTTGACATTGATCCATTATTTTTCCTCATTCTTACAATTTTCCTTATAAACCTCCCACTTTTAGTAACTGGTAAAGAAATACAGGATATCTTAGTTCAAAACAGAATTAAAGGCAATATTCTCTTGTAAGGTTATTTCATTTCTTGTTTTTGCCATAGCTAAAACTAGCAGTAGAAATAGGCAAATAACTGTTATTTAATCATTGACCTGAAAGACCTTTTCAAAGACATTATGAGTTTTCCACCTTACTCATTTTTCACTCGCTCCTACAATCCTATACAATCACACACAGATTTTATGCAAAGCAGGAATAGCCTTAAAGGCTTTCAGTACAGTCTTCCACTGCTAACAATTGTGATAGTGGGAGCTGGGCTATGACAGATATTGATAACAAGAGCAGAGATTTGCACTGATACAGCAGAGCACAATGAAATGAGGAAAGAAGAGTTGCAGTTATTAGTACTTGAAGTGCAAGGAGGAAGGCAAAATTAAGTGTCTCATGGAACAGAGACTGTTTCTGCCATGTGTGTGGCTGAAATATAAAAATGTTTTGAAAGATGAAGCGCTGAGCTACTGTATTTCCCAAACATGTATTCTTCTTCCCTTTGTACTCATTCAATTGGAGTCCTGCTCCTCTGCGGAATTTCAGTTAAAATAGAGGCCTGACTTGAGCTGTTGTGTGTCTGAAGCTGACAGTGTTGTATGACTGTGTCAGTTACAACACATTGACTCCACTGGGATTTACACATATGATTCATGTTGATCTTTGACTATTATTTACTAAAAAAATCTTTGAAACTTATCATCCCCTTGTTTTATAGCTTGCCCTTTCAGAGGCTTTCAAGCTGTTTAACCTTGATGCAAACTCTAGTTTTATTTTTTGATGAAACAGAAAAATTCCTACTTAAATCATATAAAATGTTTATTTAATCCTGCATCCTTTCCTTATTAAGCAAATTAATATTTTAACATTGTATTTTAAAAATGACTTTTTTTTTCTACAGGAAAAAGATTAGTAATCTTTATCTGAAGTACCATCACTAATCCCTTTGTTTTCTTCAAGTTATCCTCCAGATTCATACACGATGAATTAGCAAGTAGTTTTGGTCCTGACTAAAATGGCATTTTGGTCCAAGTGGCTTTTCTGTACTCAGTGAAAGAAATTCATCCATGCCTACAACTTCAGTCTTCACAAACACTCCTGTTGTGTTTTTTCTGTTTGTTTATTTTTCCCTACTGACTTTAATGAAATCAAAATCAGTCAATTAAATTTTACTGGTAAATACTTAAAAAGGAGCTTTATTGTATAATCCCAATGTGATGAATGAGATGTATGAAAATCAGTCTCCAATTAAGAACTACAGTTACTATCAACAACTAATGCCTTAATTTTTATATTGACATTTTTTCTTAATTCTTAAACTGTCAGTGGATAAAATCAGTTCATTGCAACAAAACTCTGCTTTCATTCAGGGTTGATGATGTCAAGGGAGGAATTTGGGACAAGGCTGACACATTGTTCCCATGCTGCTACTCCTCTTGCGTTTTATTGCACAGTATGTTGCTTTACTTGAATTTGCATAAATGCAGCTCAGGAAAATTGCCCTACAGTCACCCTGCAGGGCTACTTAGTTTTTCCAGGGTACAGAGAGATATCTCAGTGTGCTCACTTGAGCAGAAGCCACACAAGGCTCCTTTAATTTGGGGGGAAACAGTAAAGATAGCTTGAAATCCCTAAAAAAAATCCGTAAAGAAAGTATATTTGTATGCTGTGGTATTTTTTTTTCCAGATAGTATTAACCAAACATATTTCTAGGCATCTTTTTATTTTTACCTGGTTACTGTAAAATCCCAATGACACAATGATATGAAGGTTAGTAAAAATTGGAGTAAGTTTTTGAGGCCTAGCTGTAGTGCTCTGTAAGCCAAATTAAATTAATTTAATAATTTAGTTTTATTTCAGATGCACGCAGATTTCTGTTTTTCTGTGCCCCTTCATTCTGCATCAACACACAAATATGTGAACTTGTTTTACAACCTTCACAGTGTGTCCTTTCACAGTCCTCTGACTTCTAAGATAACCAGCACTGCTTCCCACAGTGCAGTGCAAGAGAGATGCTAGGACTGAAGTCGATAGCAGGATGCAGTGCATACACTTATGTATTTGGATAGGAGGTAGAGTAAAATTTTAGGATTATATACCCTTAAAATGCTTGACCTGAGGTGAAATAAATCACTCTGTTTCTAAAGATGGCACAGATAAGCCTTTTCCTGCTGGACTGATGTGGTTTACTACTGTTAGACTAAAAACATTCTTTCAGTCAGATTTACCTAGCTGTTAGAAACCTGTAGATTTCAAAACTGTCATTTTATATAAACCATTTCCTTCTACAAGAGGAAATTAAGTGTTACACTTATGATATGAGGGCTGGCAAATCTTCAAAACCCTGTCTGCTTACATATGCCAAGGCCTATATTTCAGAACAAAAAGAGACTGTGTAAAGCTGAGATACAATTGATGAATTTCATATTGAAACGGACTGGTAAGCTTTTAATAGTAACAAATAAATTGAACTTTTATAAAAGGATCTATGATCGTTAAAGGACAAAATCTTTCTCTAGAGTTCTGGGCATATTGAATTCAGCAGACCAGCAATTTCAAAGTGTTGAAACACATAAAACAGATTTTGTAGAGATATGTTTCACTGATGCCAAGTAGCATATTTAGTTCTATGTTTAGGCTTTTATGACTTCATATGAAAGGGAGGATAAACAGGATTTTACGCAGCATGTAATAGCTCCCATACAGGATACAGTCCACTTTTAATGATATTTCTTTAATATTGCAGGTAACCTAGTCAATTATATTGAAACTGCTTTGCATCTTCAAAAGAACCAAGTTTTTATTTAGTGTCATGTGTTGATTTTTGTAGCTCGTAAAACAGTGTAGCTGTTTTACAATGAGGATGAAGTCTAGCCACCAAATAAATTTATCAAGATGTGAAAAAAATGTTAATCTACAGTATGGTAATTCAGCTGATCTGGAGATTTCACTTCTCTGGCTAGATTAATTCTATTATTTGAGACAGGCTATATATTTCTGTGCTGCTTTGAACTTGCCTGTACAGATGGCTAGAGTCAAGTGCAATGCTCTCATTGCCCTCCTTGTTGTCTATTGACTGCTGATCTGCTTCTTTGAGCAGACTACAAATGTCTTTACTGATAATATTGATTCTGCCTTCCAACGGTCCCATGGTCCTGGACATGTTCTCATGGGAACATAAATTGGAACTTGGAACATTGAGGACATGAGGACATGAGGATATAAATGTTCTCAGCACCTGTGCTGGGATCATAGTTTCTCTTGGATTCCTTTGTTCTGAAGGAAAAAGGTCAGATTCTACAAAGGGCAATTCAAGTCTTTTATGAGCTTAATTATTTTCTCACTGTACTTATGTTTTCCCATGCATTGCACAATATGGATACGCTTAGATGTCTTAGAGAGGTGACCCCTCAGAAAGGTGTCCAGTGCATAGAACCTAGACATTCAAAGGATTCAAGTATAGTCATGTTGTTCTGAGATGTAGCTAGGCATCCAGAAGGATTTTCAAGAATTTTGAAAAACTGCCTCACAGGAGGCATCTTTATGTCTTTTATGTCTATTTATCCTTAAAAATTTGACCTACTTGCTTTAAAATATTTATTTATAGTTGTTTCTGGAAATAGGTTATTTGTATAGAGCTGCAATAACAGCTTCACAGGTACATTGGATTAATTACCTTCTTGATTATAATATATATTCATAGATATAAAGGCAGAGTATTTAAGAACAGTCTAGCCATAAGAAAATAATTTATTCTATTTCACTTGTTCATCAGAATGTTCAAAAATAAATAGTTGGTCTAAAATGAAGCTCACCAGATCTCTTCCCAGTCTGGTCCCTAGGAAGTTTCTCTTTTCATCAGACTTAGGGTGTGTCCCACTCCCTCCTGGAGGATCCATCTGAATTTATGGGAAGATTTAAAGGAAGACAGTAAATTAAATGAGAAAGAACATATAAATGATGCATTAGTCACTGCATGGAGCCATAAAACCCTCTTCTATAAAACAACATTAACTTTTTCCCCAAAAGGAGGAGTGATGCAATGTGTAGCCATATAAAATTAAATTATAGGGAGGAAATATTCCACAGATCTTATTGGTGGAAACACTTATATTGATAAGAAAGAATTTCATCAATACAATCTTCTGGCAGAAAAGGAAAAAATGAAATTTAAAATATTTTGTGGAAACTTATTTATTTATTATTCTGTATATTAGAATACTGTTATTTAGTGTAATTAATTAATTAATATTTTAGTAATTAGTACATTTTAATAATGTACTAATATTATTTTAATACTAATAATATTTTAATAATCTACTAATGTAGTGTTAATTTTTTTTAAATTGAAATGAAAGTGTTTTTCCTTATGAGGACAGTCAAGCAGTGAAGCAGGTTGCTCCAGGAACTTGTGCAATCTCTTTCTCTGGAGGTTTTAAAAACTGGACTGGAGAAAGACCTGAACAGCATGGTCTAAACACAGAGCTGAATTGGCTGTGAGGAAGGGGTTGGATGAGAGATCTGCTGACATTACACCCAGACTGAATTATCCTGTATAGATACAGACTTTTGGGAAGGATGGGCTAGGACAGGAAAGAGGGGGAATCATCCTTTATGTAAGAGAAAAGCATGGATGTGTGCAGTTTTGTCTTGGCACAGGTGATGAGCCAAATGAGCTTGTGAGTGAGAATTATCAAGCAGACAAATAGCAGTGATGTTGTGGGTGTGTGCTATAAAGAATCTGGTCAGGAAGAAGAGAACCTAAAGAACAAGCAAAAAAGCAGGAACGCAAGCCTGGATTTCAGAAGAACAGACTTTGTTCTGCTCATGCCTTTTATTGGAGGAATTCCATGAGAGAGAGCCCTGGAGAGAAGAGGAATCCAGAAGAATATTCCTGATATTCAACAATTACCTTGTCCAAGTTCAAGAATGATTGGTCCTGAAGATCAGGGAGTTGTGTATATTTGTCAGGAGGCCTGCACAGATGAACAAGAGTCTCATGAAAAAATTTAGACATAAAAAGGAAATGTAAAATCAGCGTAAACAGAAACAGATGACCTGGAAGGAATACAGAAACATTCTCTGAGCAGGGATGGAGTTAGGAAAGCTAAAAGCCACCTGAATCTGCCAAGGCACTTGAAGGGAAACAAAAGTTTCTACAGCAGCAAAAGGAAGGTTAGGAATAATGAGGCACTCCTCATGAATAGAACTGATGATAAAGAATGTGGAGAAGGCCAGGATACTCAATGCATTCCTAAACTCAGTTTTTACTGTTAAGATCCATCCCAGGAAGTGTTCAAGGCCAGGCTGGATGGGGATCTTAGCAGCCCAGTGTAGTGGAAGGTGTCTCTGGCCATGGCAGGGGGTTTTGAAGTTTAAGATGATCCTTAAAGTTCCTTCCAACACTAACTATGGTTCTGTATTGGTAGACCAGTGAGAAAGTCTACAGCAAGAAATACCTATCCTCATGGAGAAGGATCTGATTAGGGAACATTTAAACAAACTGGACAGATATAAGTCAGAGACCTAACAGGATGCACCTACAAGTGTTGAGGGAGCTGACTGATGTCACTAGAGGCCACTCTCAATTATCTGTGAAAGATTACGGTGACTGGGAGAGGTTGCTGAGGACTAGAAGAAAGCAAATGTTGTCCTTATCTTCAAGAAGGCAAATAAGTGGGATTCAGAGAACTACGGGCCTATAAGCCTCACCTCAGTCCCTGGGAATGTGATGGAACAAATGTTCCTGGAAATAATTTCCAGACCCATAAAGGATAAGAAGGTGATTTGGAGTCATCAGCATGGATTTACAAAGGGGAAATCTTGATTAATTAACCTGATAACTTTCTCTGATGAGATGACTGATTTGGTGGATAAGAAGAGAGCGGTGGATATTTTTTATCTTGACTTTAGCAAGGTTTATGACATCATCTCCAGCAACATTGTCATAGACAAAATGATAAAGTACAGGTTTTTACAGCTAAAGAGATGGTGAGGTGGATTAAAAACTGTCCCAATTGCTGGCATCAAAGTTTTGCAATCGACAGCAGTCTGAGGCCACAGTATGATAGTAATGTACCCCAGGGGTCATTACTGAGGTAATATTTAACATTGTTTAACAATTTCATCAATAATTTGGGTGATGTGTCTGTGTGAACCCTTAGCAGATTAAATAAAACCAGGAAGAGTGGCTGATACACCAGATGGTTTTGCTACCTTGACAGCTTTGGCCAGCTGGAGAACTAAGCAGACCGAAACCTTGCAAAGTTCAGGCAGAGGTAGTGTCACATCGTGCACCTATTGAGGAATAAACCCAGGCTGGGGACTTACTGCCTAGAAAGGAGATCTACAAGATAAGAACCCAAAGTTCCTAATGGACAGCAAGCTGATCATGAATAAGTGGTGTGCTCTTGCAGCAAAGAAGGCCAACTATACCCTTGGATGCATTAGGAGGCACATAACCATTAGGCTGAGGAACATGATCCTTCCTCTTTCCTCAACACTGATGAGACACATCTGGACTGCTATGTCCAGATCTTGTCTTACCAGTATGAGATACGTGGACTTAATGGAGAGAGTCCAACAAGAAGCCGCTAAGATGATTAAGAAACTGGAACACCTCTGCTGTGAGAAAAGACTCGGAGAGCTGTGACTGTTCAGTCTAGAGAAGAGAAGGATGAGGGGGATCTTATCAAGCTGAATAAATACCTGAACAAAAGCAATACATAAGTTGAACCCAGATTCTTCTCAGTGGTGTGCAATAACAGAACCAGAGGCAATGGGCACAAAGTAAACCACAGGTGATTCCCTCTGAACTTCAGAAAATACTTTTTTACTGTGAGGGTGACCATGCACCAGAACAAGTTGCCCAGAAAGGTTGTGGAGTCTCCATCCTTGGAGGTATTCAAAATCTGACTGTACACGTCCAAAAGCAACCTGCTCTATCCAACTCTGTTCTGTAGTGGGTTTGACTAGACTCCTCTTAAGCTGCCTTTCAATCTCAGCAATCCTGCAATTTTACAGTTCTAAAATTTAATTATTAAGGGAAATACCAGCATTTAAAATTTTCCACCAGACTTGGAATGATATCAAATATGAAATGATTGGATTATCCCCTGGACAGAAAATTTGTCTCCCAAGCAGCATCATTATGCAGTTTTAGTTGTTCATAACCACAGACAATTGAATCTTTAAGTATTTATCTGAAACATTGCTGATGAAAATTCACATACAATTAAGATAACAGATTTGCCAAAAGGAAGGGCAGGGGAGAGGAATGCATTCCTGCCACTTTTTCACAGCCCATCAAGAAACATCATTTAGTTAATTTGCCAAAGAAAAATCTGAACAATTATATGGCTGCATCCTACCCTGAATCAATAAGAATACTCATAGGATTGCTTAAGGAAGAAATAATGACAAAAATAAGTTAAGCAATAAAATTATATGGCACACTGTTTGCACTTCACCTTCACAGTTTATAAGGAGGAATTTAGGACTTCTGTGATGTCATCTTGACTTAACAGTAATATATGTCCTATCTTTCACTGGCAAAGCAGTTGATCAAGTGAAGGTGGAAGGGCAATCACAACAATATCCAGCCTCCTCCTCTCACAGGGATTAGCTTCAAGGTTCCTTGGGGCCTCAGTGAACAGCAAAGTTATACAGAAAAAAATGAAAAGACAGACTTTCTGGCAAAAAGATCACATTTTTCCTTTGAAACCCAAACCTAGTGCAGTATAATACTCAAGTAGATAAAAATCAAGTAGTAGATTTTTAATTTTTGTATATCATAACATCTGTATGATAAACACACATATAGATGCATTTCTGAAAAATCTAACCACAGAATCCAACCAAAGCAGGTAAACCCTTCCTGAGGAAACCTAGAGAATGTAAAAGGAACTTAGGAAATACTATAAAATCTATCAACTGGTTCTGTTTTTAACCAACCTGTATAGTGTAACAAAGAATATGTATTATAGGAAACACAACCTGATTTAATTACATAGAAAATATTATTCTATGTTTAAATATATGTAATTTTCTTAAGGGGAAAAAAACCCCAAACAAAAAAATCAACAACAAACAACAAACCAACCCAACAAATTGTTTAATTCTAAAAATATCCAAAAAAGTTTAAATTCCATTTTTTATATCCTCAAACAATTATAGTTAACCTCATGAATCATATTACTGGAGGTAAATAACCAGAAATCCTATACTATAGTGCTAGCAGTCTTCTATTAGCCCTCCTTATAATATAATTGCATATTTCAAAAGGAAAAATTAAAAAAAAACTGAACAAAAACCATCATGTAATGAAAGCTCTTTGATGCAGATAAAATCAATATATAGTTATCATAAATATTAGCAGAGCTTCCATCTAGCATGTTACATTTTTGTATATGTGAATCAACAGTAGTTTCACCCATAATTAAGTAGGTATAGCAAAAGATTTGGCCCTTTTTTCATTTATTCTTTTTTTCTTATTCCATGTCTTTTCTGCTGAAGTATGGTGATTAATACAGCTACAGAAGTTTTGACAGCATGATTTCTTAGATATTCTAATAACTCCCTGAGCCTGAATATGCTTGTCTTTCATAACCTATCAAATTCTGAAGTTTTAACAAACGTCTTGCCTTATTCAAAGCCTTTCTCCTTTCTTCAAATGTTTTATAACAATTTTTTAGCAGAGCTCTAGAGGGTTGCTTTTTTTCTGAAATGTTATGGGAAAAGTAGTTGATATATATACCATAAAGTCCCCTTACATTCAGAAGCAGAAAACACAAAATCCACAAAAGAAAGAACAGAGAAAAATACTGATATTGATTTAGAAAATAGAAAAAAAAAAAAAAGAGAAACAACAACAAAAAACACAAACCCAAAACAATCCACAACCAAACCAAAGCATACCTTCCTGCTGAAAGCTTCTTGTTTGTTTTAATTATTTTTTTCATTTATATTTATCAGAGGGTAGTATCAAAGCGGAAGGAGAATATTTAATCAAAACCATGTTTCAGTTTTGATCTTGTACATTTATAATTCTGTTAGCTTTACAAAGAGTGATACTTAACTAATTACTGCTTCCAGTGGAGGGAGATTTACAAATGTCTTACTAATGTTATAAGACATTTGTAATATGTTTTGATCATTTTCTTTCATATTTCTTCCTCAATGAACTGTTTACAACTTGTTTAACCTCTGATATCTACCATGCAGTTTTCGACACTGTTAGTCATTAAGAAAATATGCAATAATATAACAGAACTTATCCTGGACATCTTACATACATCAGGCAAATAAAAGTGCCAGTTTACTTTCACTGGGTCCCTATGCAAGGATTTTAATTTGATGAGCTCAGGCATAAAACTAGAGGAGAAAAAATCCTATCTCTGATAATGGCTGCAAAAGTGGTGTGCCTTCTTTCCTTCTCAAACCTCTTTTATTTTTCAGAACTTTCTTCCCCTCAGCCACAGATTCCTCTCCTCTCCTCTCCTCTCCTCTCCTCTCCTCTCTCCTCTCCTCTCCTCTCCTCCGGATAGCACTGCCTTGTTATTGCTGGACAATTCCATTGCTAGACCAATTTCTGGTGAGAGTGGTTGTCTCTTGCTTGGGCTTGCAAACTCCTCAGGGCAATGTAAAACAGAGGGTAGTGTCCGACAGGTTATACTGACTACATACAATACTGTATTATATGATAAAATCTTAGTGTAGCAAAAAATATTATTATAGGTAGAATGGAAGAGAATGAAGGATTTACAGTAATTTTTGTTTAGTTAGAGGACATTAATGTGTTATTGTAATTATGTTATGGGGGAAAAGTAGGTTAAGAAAAAAGTGTTAAAATACTGCTGACAAAAGATGGCAAAAATGGACAGCTAATAAATATTTTGTTCAAGTGCTTGACCACCAACATTGAAGAATTCTGGAGTTTGGTTTGACATAAATTAATCTTGATTAACCCTTCATATATAGAACAAATCAGCAAAGGTGGAAAAAAATTGTTCTCAGATCCTCAAATCCTGCCACAAGTTGTCCTCACTCTCATATCTCCAAACTAGGATTTAAATGACTCTAAGTATTTTCATGCTGTATAGATAAAAAGTGTTCTTCTAGTAGCCAGTCTACTACATATTGATATGTTCTGTTAGGCAAATATGAAAGCAAATGTGAAAGGAAGGTGCAGAAGGCAGTGCTACAGGCTGCGGGAAGAATGTCTAGCGAGCTGCCTGGCAGAAAAGGACCTGGGGGTGTTGGTCAACTGTCGGCTGAACATGAGGCAACAGTGTGCCCAGGTGGCCAAAAAGGCCAACAGCATCCTGGCCTGTATCAGGAATAGTGTGGTGAGTACTCGGCACTGGTGAGACCCCACCTCGAGTACTGTGTCCAGTTTTGGGCCCTCTACCACAAGAAAGACATTGAGGTGCTGGCGCAGGTCCAGAGAAGGGCAACAAAGCTCATGAGGGGTCTGGAGCACAAGCCTTATGAAGAGAGGCTGAGGGAGCTGGGGTTGTTCAGTCTGGAGGAGACTGAACTTATCACTCTCTACAACTACCTGAAGGGAGGCTGTAGAGAGGTGGGAGTTGGTCTCTTCTCCCAGGAAACAGATGGTAGGACAAGGGGTAATGTCTTCAAGTTGCGCCAGGGGAGGTTCAGGTTAGATATTA
>BJBW01004422.1:95642-164170 GCA_004320125.1 Scolopax mira
TGGAATGGGCTGCCCAGGGAGGTGGTTGAGGCACCATGCTTGGAGGTATTCAAGAGACGAGTGCTCGGGGATATGGATTAGTGTTGGGTTGGTGTTGTTTTGGGTATGGTGTGGGGTTTGTGTGGGTGTGTGCTTTTTTTAATTATTTTTTTTATTGATTGGACTAGATGATCTTAAAAGATCCCTTCCGACCTAGGTCATTCTGTGATTCTGTGAAGGGATAGAAGCCAGGATTGCATTTGAAACACCTATTCAAGTATGAAATCCACTTATAATAAAAAGGAGGGATTACTACCAAAAGCAATCAAATCATGCATTAGTGTCATCACATACACTTAAGTTACAATTCATCATACTGTGATTAGTAGTTTTTCTAAATATTAATAAATTAAAACTACAGAATTCTTAATCTACCATCATGGAGCCCTATGGTTTCTGAAGGGTGACCTTTAATTTGTTCTAGTCAAAGGATTATAACAGCTCTCTAATTCTCAAGTAGAGAGATTTTCATGCAATTAGCTCAAATGTTTTTCTTCACTCCTAGAATTACCAAGTAAATCTCTTTACAAAAGGATAAACTGATGCATCCAATCATTTATAACAAATGTGTATATTTTTATTAACATAAACCCTTGTCTTTCCATGGAAAAAAAACAGCCAGAGTGACTTTTTCAGAGTGACTTTAACCTCTTAATAATCTAATTTCCACACTGAAAAGGAGAGGTTGTGAAAGTAAAGCTCAAAAAACCACATGAATCCTGTTGCTTTAAAGACTCAGCCTGATGTTTTTAAAGAAGAGTAAGCAAGTTGTGTTCCATAGTTTTTTCATATACTGGTTGTATGTGATGCAAGATGCAGTATAGAATGTAGATTTTGTAAAACAAAATGAGAACACATTTCCAGACTTGGCATGGGAGGTATAGCTTGCAGCAGAAAATTATCCAGGTGGATTTATTATAGATTACATTGTTGAATCTAACTATAAACTTCAAGGTCTCAGGGAATGACCTGCTTACTAAACCCAATGAAAAGACCAGAAATTTTAAAACCCAAGGTTAAAGAGAAAGAACTAAGTTGTTACATTTGACACTGAAGACTTTGTCTTAGACCAGCTGACAATCAGTTCAAAAAGGATCACCTGTCCAACAAAAAACATTATTGAGGTGTTTGGTAGCAAAAAATACCAGGGAAGTATCTAATCCATGTTTAATATTATAAATATATGTATTTTCAAAGGAATAACCCCCTTTAATTAAGTCTTCCTAAATCAGATTAAATAAATCAAAATTGCATTTTCTTTGTTTTGACAAAATATTCTCTTTGCAGTATTTATTTGGTTGATTGCATTGTTTGGTTTGCTCTAAAATGCTCGATCAAGTCACTTCTGGTCTTAGTTTATCTCTTTGTTAGTAGCTATAGGCTCAAGTCTTGTAAAATCACATATATTACTTATGGTCTGAGATCAATAACAGACAACTGTAGAAAAAAATCAGTATTGATAGCCCAATGGTATATTCCATAATTGGTATGTTTACAATAAAAGTTTTAATATCTGAGATAAGCACACCGAACCTTCTATAGTCAATAAACAGATACAGAAACTTCCAGTGAATGCTCCCTCAACCTCTTTTACACAGGACTGACACATTGATGTCCAATATGACATCAAATGACATGAATCCACTTTAACAATGCAAGCCATAAATTTCTGACACATTTCTTTTCTAACTCAGTCCTATTTTTAAACACCCTTTTGAGACAAGAAATCCAGAACAGAAGAGATCACAGTAACCAGCTTTTGATTTCGATCATGCCATTCAATGTTATTTAGTCTAACTTGTTCTTCTAAAATATCTCTCCTTTGTGCACTCAAGAGCTCTCATTTCTCTCTTAGGCCACCTCATATATAACATACTCTATCAATCATTGATTAAGGATCTAAGAAATTTTAATTTTACTATATACCAGTGCTTTTTAAAATATAAGCTTTTGTCCAATGGTTCAGAAGCACCACCTGAATAATGCCAGATGTCTGCCTTAAACATCTAAATCAGACTACGGAAATGTCTGATCGAAACAATTGATTCGCTTACATCTTTCTACTGAACACAACCTGAACCTAGATACCTACACACATAGGCAGATACCTAAATTCTGGATGACTAAATTTGTCAGATTAATCCCTCCCTTGATGTCTGACCTTGTGTCAATCTTCATTAACATTGCAAAAAAGAATATTTCTTTGGAGTTTGTCATTTCATCAATACTGAAACCTTGTGCAAGACAAGAAGTTGACATAATCCCTGTTAGATTTTAGGACTGTTTGCCATCTCTGCCTGGTTCCTCTGCCCGGCCATTGAGGAGCTCAGGCTTCCAGTTTATCTCTTTGAAAGTTCTTAGAATGGGAGGACGTTGAGAGCTTTCCGGTTCTAAGCTTCATTTCCAGCACAACTACAGTTGTTGTTTGGGTTGCTAGTTCTGAGGCAGCCAATAGTTTCTTGGAACTGGGAATGCAGTGTCAATTAACTTTAGCTGGAAGCTTTGAAATATTTTGACTTTGTTCTGAATCAGAAAAAAAATTAAATTACAAAGATTGAATTTTTAGTCCTCTTAAACATGAAATTGCTAATCACATCAAAGCTTTAATTAAAATTCAATTTGTTCAGATGATCTTACTTCAGTACATGATCAAATATACTTGTATAACTAATCAGCCCTCTTCTTTATATACTTCTCCTCCAACTTTTACATAAAATTTACCAGTAAATATTTTAATATTTCAAAGGTACTGTTAAAAATATAGATCCAGTAAGTTTGCGATATAAACATGAATCTGTGCATAATCATAATAGATGCTTTCAAACCACAATATTTTCCAAATGAAAGCTTGTGATCTATCATTAAAACAGCTTTGTTTGCTTGATTTTAATGAATTTATTGTAGACTGCATTGATTTTGTGTAACAATGCTCTTATCAGAATTTTCAGGCTCAACTCAGTATGATGACTTACAGAATTAATTGTATTATGGTAATAACATTGACTGCACCATGGCAAGTGCAAAATTCAAATTTGTTCTTAACTCATAACTGTGATGCAGCTGGGTATCAAGGCTGTGCCTGTGTGTGCACCTTTAGGTCATCAATTCCTTGGGTAGTGAGGAAATCCTCTGCTACTTATTTTCATAGATGAGACAATACACAGTTTTGAAACCAGGTGACTGAAGTGACTGAAACCCTAGCCACCTTCACTACAATGTATTTGACTTATCAGTGCAGGGGCACTCTGTGTGGGAATTTTAGACTGTCCTGAAGATTTCCCCCAGGAAGCTTCTGCTGTGCTTAAATTAACTCGTATTCTTAAAAGTATTGATTGACATCCTGGGTAGAGAATCTGCCCCCACCTTTCAGGTGTTTTCTGCTGCAAATTGATCAGATCATGCACAGATAAGACATTTGTAAATGGTCCATAGAAACTGTTCTTGCAGATGCAGAAATTGTCTTGTACTTTGTTAAGATAATTAAGAGAATTCTTGAATGTAGATTAAGATATTCAACAGTAATGGACCATGCATGTTCTGGAGCAGTAGGACTACAGTCCAGATGGATTTTTAAGCATGGGCAGAGGAAGGAGTCCTGGGTATGTCTCACCTATTCCAACTGAAGTTGCTGTTGTTAGGACCCTTACAGAAACTATTGTCACTATCCAGACAGCAACCAATCATCCTGTTCAAGAGGGACATTTTCAATATGGGACTTACTTTATGCCAAGATAGCAAAAAATATATCTTTTAACAAATCTTCTTTCCATGAGTGTCACACCAAGAACATAAAAACATCTCGTTTAAAAAAAAAAAAAGCTTCTCCATATTATTTTAAATTTAAAAAATATATATATACATATACATATTGATTAATATATAGACGTATTATCATTAACATTCCACTAACATTTCTTAATTACTTGCTCGTTCTAGCCTTTAAATTTTCCTGGCATTTTTCCAGGATTGCGGTTAAGAGTATTTTTCTAAGTGGACTAAGTCCATTTTCTAAACCAGAAAAACTGTCTTGCTAAGAAAAACTTAATATTTCTTAAATAATTTATCTTAATTAAAAAAAAATGTATTAAAAGGCAACCCAAAAGATCAAAATAAATTTGTTTGTGGTACTCAATTATTATTAAAATGTAGTCAGGCTTCTAAATTTGAATCTCATAATCCTAGAATAAGATAAGACGCTGCTTCTCTTCAGCCTGCAGGAACAGAAACCTGAATGAGTATCATAGAAATTAATAAGCTTAAACCAAAGAAGTAATCAACATAATCTTGATTCAAATTGGAAATCTTAGTGGAAATTAGAAAAAGATTGCACAGGTATAGTTACTGTATCTAGTTCCATAAAAATCTGCTTATTACAAATAAGAAATCTTGGTAGTAAATAAGAAATACTTTCTGCTCTGAGTCCGCTTTCCCCCTCTTGTTACTAAATCCAATGATTGTGAACTCTAGTGTTACCAGGTTGGGTCTAAACCAAAACCATTTTCAAAAACTTAAGACTATAGTAAGTAGCACTGCAACTTACTATAAAAATTAATAGTCTTAGGCCATAGTGACTACAGAGGGAATTTAAAAAAAAAACTTTCAAAGGTTGTAAGCTTTTCCCTAAAATAATTTCAATCAATTACTACAAGTTAGTCCTGATCAGTTTTCAACACCAAAGAAAATTGTCTCACTGATGAAAATATTACTGCCCTAAGACTACATCTGTTGTCCAGAAACTGATTTCTACTTTTCTCTCTTCTACTGTACTGTAGATGATACCAACTAATTCCAAAACACTGTAGGACTATTTTCATGATCAGTAATGACCAATTAATGATTACTAACTGTCTGTGACATGGGATACTATTATACAGTGAACACATCTTGGGGCCTTCACTGATCTTCCTTTCAAAGCAACTACATAATAAGTGATAATTCCAGCGCTGTCTGTCTCTTGAGATGCTTCCTTCTTAAATGAAATGATAACTGTTAAGTATGAGAACATGATAAATGATGTATAGAGTAAAATCTGCCTTAAATGTCAAGCGTTCATATACCTCTGATGGGTTTTTGGGTATGCACAAATCTGTTTAGCATATTGTTGTAGTTACTTAATTACTATCTGTGTTTAAAATGTAGTTCTCATTAAACCAGTATTTTTACCTGGAGAAAAACCATAGTCCATGTCCTTGAATTTGTCTTTCCGAAAAGCCAGTTACCTTACCCCATTATAGAGATGGAGAATGATGCAGCAAGGAAGGTTGCTAAGAGAGTCAGATGTCCTAGTTATCATGACACTATAAGAACAAAATAATCTATGGAAAAAAAGGAAAAAAAGTAGTTCATTGTACTGAATAATTTACTAGAGAAACTGCTCACAAGTGTAGCTCTCTGTAACCAACTCACGGAGGAAGAAAAAAAAAAAGAGTAATTGGAGGAAGCTGTGTATTTCTTTCATTGTAAAATTATTTACATGGATCTAGCTTTTTTATCTATAGTCTGTATGATGGAAATATACAAAAGAATAAAGCACAGGTTTGTCAGAAGTAACTAACTACTCACCTATGAGACAGCTTGGTTCATCACTATGAGTAATATTTTATTGTTTCTCTAGGAAAAAAAAATGTTAAAGTGGCTGAGTTTTAGTTAAGTGCTGAATTTATTGGTCCAAGGAGAACCCAAGTAGTCTGAGTTTCACAACACCTCAAGTTCCTTACCCTTTCTCAGGATCAAGGAAGGTTCAGTAATGCAACACTGAGCCCTGCAGAAGATTTCCCCCATACTTTTCCCCTTTGAAGAACCAGCCTGAAATTAGGGTTTAGATATTTGATACAAGTAAACAGGAAAATTAAACTTCAAAATCTATGTAATATTGCAATATATTACAAACATAATAGAAAGGCAGTTTCCATGAAAACTATGTGCATTGAATATAAATATAAGAACAATAAATGTAACAGTATATAGTAAAAGCAATACTGAAAATGCAAATAATAGTTGAGTTTTCTTTGTTAATCATTCTTTTTAATATCAGATTTTGAACATATAAATTCTCAATAACATTGCCTGACCATAAGTCATTTTATGCAAAGAAGAGACTAAATTTGAGTGCTTGGCCCTCATTCTGGAAAGAGGAAAGATCCTTTATTTTTTCTTTATGCTTTTAAGAATTAAATATTTCCGTATTTAATTACATTTACATGTGCTTGGAGAGAAAGATCATAGTGATTGGAACATTAAATAATAATCTTATTGAAAAGAATGGTGTATTAAATATCAAATAAGTTAGAGCCATAATAGCTGTAAGCACTTATCAGCTCTATGCAGTTACATCTTTGTATTTAACAAAGAATTGCAACCCAATGATGTCACAGTGTAAGACCACAAATTCTTTGGAATCTGAGAAAGTCTGGGGCTGCAAAGTCTGAAAGCCTTATAAACCTGCTAACATTAAGATAATCTTGTCACTGTCTATAGTTGCAAGGCTTTGTTTTCATTCTTAAAAACAAGAAGGTTTTTTTTCCCCAGACACTGAGGAACTGTAGCAAGCAAATTCACTGTCCAAGTCTCTTTAAAAATTCCCTTTGACATATATTATCTTTTGCACGTATTCTGTCTGGACTACTTGGGTCTAGTGTTTAAAAAAGGACTTAAACAGCAAACAAGACAAAAAGTGGGCCAGTTTTAATAATTAAATGGATTAGACCTCACCTCATGAAAGGAAAAAGGGTTTTTTTTTATGAAGGGGAAATCACAGCTTTATATATTTATGGAGATTTGTGTGATATGAGTGTCAGAACGTGGTCAAACTTCATGGGTACCACTGTCTTCTGCTAAGAGAGAACCTGCCTTTGGCAGCACCTGTGACAGAACCTGGCTCAAAAAATTTAATATTAAAAAAAAAATCAGCCTCACTAAAATAGATTACTTGCAGGCTAATTGCACAGGCAGCAGTTAATTTAACACCATTTTATTTCTTATCCTGAAACACTTCCATATAGGAGGTCATACCAGTGTCACATAGCTGAATTTCAAGGACACTTGCAACACAATGAAGCACCTGGTAAAACCTGAAAACACTGAGAGACATTTTCAAGAACAGTTCAAGGGATGGTTTGTGAGTGTTTTGCTGTAGCAACTCAGGCCTTGACATGAAAACAGGAGTGAATGGAAGACAGAAGAGGGTCCCAGTGTTTTTATGATTTCAAACCCTGTTGGGAGTAAAGTTAAACATGCTTTTAAATATTTTTCTTTATCCTACTGATGATGGTCAGGTTAAAAAAAAAAAAGTGTTAACATAAAGAAGGAACAGTCTGTTTCCAATTGCTGTCCTTGCTTTCCTTAAAGAAGCACATACAAGAGATGCTTACATGCTTATGCTTGAGTTAAAATAGATTTATTTTTTAAATATCATAATAAAAGTCATACAGGAAACAATTTATGGTCAAACTTCTGAGCAATGGAGTTGATTTTTTTAAGGTAATATTGGAGACTGAAACATGACTCTGGACTGAACAGAAACATGAAGTGTAAATGGAAATGTAAATAAACACTAAAGATCTCCACCTTTGTGATGTAATCAGCGCACAAATGGACAGATGGGATTAGTGACAATGAATAGTTTTCTACATTCTTTTTTAGTCACACATTTCCCAAGTTAATGTGCTGAATACAACAAATACAACAAAGACAATTGCATTGTTAAAGTTGTTAAAGTAAGTTCAAGAAAGTGAAATACCCAAACCTCCAAGGATGCACAAAAATTGTTTCAATTTTTGGAGTGTCAAGTTCCAAACTCCCT
Organism: Scolopax mira; assembly: GCA_004320125.1. NCBI lineage: Eukaryota > Metazoa > Chordata > Aves > Charadriiformes > Scolopacidae > Scolopax > Scolopax mira. The sequence continues at coordinate 103,483 of BJBW01004422.1, forward strand.
GCCATGGCCAAGGACACATCCCACGAGATCAGGTTATACATTTGTTTCCTTTTTTCTCTAACAATTTTTCATAATCATCCATTAAGAAGAGATCATTGTGCTAGCACTAGAGCCAGCTGAGACACAAAAAAAAGTATCTAAGCAAAACAGAGGGACAAGAAGAAAATAAGCATTGTGGAGCAGCAGCTAACAGTACCTGCCATGAAGGTGGAACTCCGAGGAATGCAATACACAATTGAAAGACATTTCTAGCAGGCCTTGTAATATTGGAAATGTTTGTGAAATTCCTAAAGCAGTAAAAAATATAATGGGAATCATAGGCACAAACTCGAAAAAGACCATTTTGATTCAGACCAGTTCCTGCTCAGACTTAACAAAAATGTTAGATTTTCCCAGAATCCAAAAAATAATGAAACAAGATGCTGGAAGAAAGACAAGACAATGTTACAGTAAAGTGGGTTATATGAGAAATATGGATTTCAGCAGCAGAAGCACATGAAACAAAAAAAAGCTATTTAAAAGGAGAATTCTGTGTCCGAAAGTGTGTGACTGATTAAGAGGCACAGAAAACCACTGATGTAAGTGTTGTCCATCTACTCAGTAAAATTGTTGTATTTGAACTGAAAATCATACAAACACTGTAGACAAATATTACAACTATCCAAAAAGAACAAAAATACACATGAAATTTTTATGAATTATTTTATACAAATTATGAAAGCATTCAAGAAATAGCTGAAGTTGCATCTTGAGTGTAAGAGAAACCCTAAATAAGTTAATTAATCATTGCAGACTTTATGGAAACATTACAATAGTCTTATTGGAAGATGTGAGAGGGGTTAGCCTTTTTACAGTTATATTTGTTAGCTAATTACCATCATATTTGACCTATATAAAAAAAAATCAATAATGAGCTATATGATTTTATCCCATTTGGCTGTTAATACAAAGATTCTGTGAACTTCCATACTGATATAAATGAAAGTTTGGTTCATGGACACACTTCACAATGAAACATGCACCTTGAGTCACTAAGGGCAAATGAAAGGAAGAATTTTACCATTGCTGAATAAAGGAAATACTAATTAATGAGTCTGGTAAACAAGAAGGCACCTGGTCTGAATAAGTGGTATTTATGTATCTCCTGAGAGGTGATACATTCCTTAAATTAGTAAGAAAAGTATCAAGTCTGACTTTGAATAGGGAAAAAATAATTATAAAGAGGAAGTATTAACAAGAAAGATTAAATATACCTAGACTTCCTGGAAATTTCAGCTATAACGAACAGCTGCAAAATGAACACACTCCACAAGAAATTGCTCTTTCTAATGAGTGCAACTTGAGACATAAAGTAACCTGGGGGAGGAATTCTTGGCTGGATGACTGTCAGGAAAACCTTTCCAGCAAAATAGCTGATTTCAGGAAGAGTCTTTCCTTTTAAATTTGAGGTAAAAAGATCAAGATGATTTTTTCCTTCTATTTTTTTTTGTCATTGTCTTCTGTAACTGTTTAAAATTCTTTTACTCATTTTAGGTATAGCAAATACGTATTTTTATTTGCATATCATCTTGGCTTTAATTGCGTTGAGGATGATTTCAAGAAGGTTGGTAAGACTTCATTCCTTGGGAGTGGGATTTCAAACAAACAAGGTATGGGAATACTTCAACAAATGCCCAACTCATAATAGCATTTCTCAGAGTACAGCAAATACTCAGCTTGTTTTCCCCCAACGGTCGCATGGCAATCAAGAGAAGCATCCTCTCTGGGTTGGCAATAAACACAAGGTCTCTCTGAAATGCTATAAAATAGAAAGAAGCAGGCCTGCAAAGGTTCTTAGAAATGCTGTTGTAAAAGATTATTGGTAAATTCATGGTGCAAGTGGAAAGCAGCCAGGTTTGTGAGAGGCCTGGCTAATTAGGAACTTTGTTGGGGGAAAAAATGAGGAAAGAACTAATTGACTTTGAAGTAAGAGAAAGTCTTTGCTTCTGTTGATTCGGTAAAAGGCAATACCTTCTTTTCATGTGTTAGTTTCTTACATTCTCAGAGATGAGCATGTTATGAGACAATTCTTTTGTCTTTTTGGTTTTGTGGGTTTTTTTGCCTTTTTTAACAGAAAAGACTTTGTAAAGGATACCTGAATAAGAGATTTGATATTTTAAACATATTTGAACGCTGAAGATACTGTAAACAGAGACGTGATATATAAAGATATAAATTAATGGCCACCACACGGTAATACAAATCTTTTGTGGTACTTGTAAACCAATTTATATTACATCTGATTTAGAACATAGCATAGTACACATGAGGAATAGTTCTTCAGAATTTTTTAAAAGGTCTTGCCTTTAATAAACATTGATTGTCTTTTTTCTGCCAAATTAAAATAGTTTTGATTACAAAAGGGAAAGAGTTTCTAAAGATCTATGAAAATTTGGCTCTGTAAAATATTTTCTTTGGTTCCAATAATAATACATGCTTAGTCTGCTTCTTAATTTATTTTAACTCTTAGGAGTCTATTTTAGCAAAAGTGATAGCTAATAACTTTTCTCACTGGCTGATATATAAGAGCATAAAAAGAAAAAAAGAAGACTGGAAGTAGGATTTGTTGTTTCATAAGAAATTTTGAAAGAAATTTATTCCTGACAAAGAAAAAAAATATTTGAAAGGCTGAAAGTTTCTATTTTCATAGTCTCAAAATAAGGAAGTTTAACAATCATCTCAACAGAGTGCTCTGGGAAGAGCAGCAGATCTGTGGGTGTGCCTCCAGTGTCAGATGCAGACAATTGCATGATAGTTCTGCCTTCACAGGTGGCTTGGAATCACAGGATCTGGAAACCAGACTCAGTCTTGCCTCTGACCAAAAGATATATATGATGTGGCCATTTCAGAGCCACAGGAAGCAGGTGAAGAACAGGTTAAAAAAAAAAATGCAGGGCTTTATTAAATCTCATTGTTTATGGATTGGGATAAATATTCTTTTAATGTCAAACCTGCTTCTGTAAATCACAATACAGGCCCTCCAGCCCTTATTCTTATCTGGGATTTTCAAGCAGATTCCAAAACAGGCTAAACTGAACATCACTTCTAATGCTTCCCAGAGAATATAACAAAGAATGGAGCAGAATAAATGAATCTGCCAGCAGCTGGCCATTTGCATCTGCTGAGGTTAGAAGACTACTTCAAGCTTAAATTTCAGTTGTATAAAGTCTTCTTTTTATCTTCTGAACTGCCCATCACTATGCATTTCAAACAGTGCCTCATTAGGTTGCAGAACTGCTCAGAGTAGCTCACATGAAAAATGCTGCTCAGACTACACTAACAAATATGTAGGATGTTTTCCTCCAGGAGTGGCACTTATCCCAAGGGCTCCGTTATCCAGTTCCCCTTGGCTGCGTGGAAATAATTAATTTCACTTGAGTGACTTTTATTTAGAAAAGTGTTCATCTAAATATAGTTTGATTTCAAGGCTGAATTTCCTGGGTTTGATTATTGTACAAAAATGTATCTACTGTGTTTTAAATGGAAAACGTAATTATAAACCTCTTCTGTCCATTAATTCCAAGTTGCTGTGCTGGCATCAATTGTGTGTTGATCTGCTGAAGAAATTTCAGTTTCATGTAGCTTTCTCTTCTTCTCAGGCACTCCTGAGATCCCTTTCTTGTTTAGTAGACAAAAACATTATCTTATTCTATTTATTTTTCTTTCTTATTCCTCTTAAATAATTAGTGTATTATAATGAAAGAAGAGGCACAAAAAAATCATCTGGAATTAGTACTCCAATAGTTTATTGTAACAGATAAGATTAAAGTATGTTAAAGGGAAAAAAGTAGACTTTTATAATCACATATTTCTGCTTATCTCTTTAATAAATAGTTTTGATAAAATCAAATAATAGGTGTGAGTGCATTTCATTTTTTTCATGCAGAATTGCTTTAGGAGTAATGATATTAAGTTATCATCATGGTATCCCTCTGATATAGGCACCCCAAACCTGTGAAAACTAATACTCTAATTTTGTGTGCATGTTTTCAATCATATATTTAATTTCATCTTGATCAAATCTAAAGGTGCATTTTTTAACTTCACCTCTTTTTAGTGAAAGGAAATGAGTAGGTCCTTTTCATTCATCATGATCTGATGTATTTTAAGATAACCACCTTGAGAGATTATCTCAATGTAAAAATCTCAAATGTAACTTTTTACAGAGCATCCTAGAGATCTCATTAGAAGAGTTCCACTGAGAACCACTGAAGGGCATATTTTATCAATGAACAAGCAATCACACAAGCTCATATTAGAGTGTCTGCTTTTTTGGGACTGGTCAATGAAGTACATTATCAAGGGCTAATTGCTCTGTATGTGTCTTACACTATCTCGCATTACCTGAAGAGCTGTTAGAAGAAAAAGCAATCATTTCATGGCTGAAAAAGAGAAGGCAGGTTTGTAACATGAACAGATTCACTAGGCTACTACATAAATACCATGTCATTAATAGAAAAAAAGCTAATCATACTGATGTTAGCAAGAGTAGGAATCAACAATCTGCAAAAGCAGTTGGTGAAACAGAAATGAAAGGTAGATTTATTTTCTAAAATATTCATTAGTAAATAACAGAACTGAAAAAAAAGATAGGGTAAAGGAATCAAAAGTAGAACTTACGGCCAGTCCTTATAGCTACAGAAACACTGACAGATTTGAAACTGAAAGATTTAGTGCTTTCTGCAATGCACATCATCTGCACACATGCAGCAGCCGTTTTGAGGTGTACAGGAAAATGGTGTGTCAGTGACTAGTAGTGGGATGCTGTCCTGGTTTGAGGACCCTTCTCCCTCCCTCCTTCCTCTCTTCTCTATTCCTTAAGGGGGGGGAGGGAGGGGCCATCTGTCGTTCTGGTTGGTCAGTTCGGTCAAAATCACGACAGATGCTATACTACTACTAGAAGTCATATTTCTGCAATCTCTAGTAAATATTATAAATCATTTGGGCATGTGTTGGTACATATTCCTTTGGCCTTCCAGGTACATGCAGTGATCAGTTGTCTTTTCTAAGTGTCATGTAGACTGTTAAAGAAATCTTTATACACTATTAGCCATTCAGGAGCAGAATGGTTCAGCACTACTCAGTAACCTCAACACTACTTAAATCAGTAAAATCTGTTAAGCCCCCAGAAGACCCATTCTTGAGAAGTCAGTCCACTTTATTCCCTGTTATTTTTAAATGTACCTGCTTGAGGTTGGGTATTCTTATTTGATGCAGCTGAAGGTGGTCAAACAATGATCAGATATATTTAGATATCTGCTGCATATGATGCCATCCCCTTTTATGAGTCCATGAAGTCTTTAGCAATGCCAAAAGAGAGCTAAAGGTCTGACCCCCTTGACTACTGAATTGCCTAAATTCTGGATTTCAAGACAGTTATAGGAGATGCTCGCTCTGACTTGAAATGGCTTCCTGAGTGTAAAATTTGGTATAATCAGTCCATGCTTAGCAGTTTGTTTGCTTCAGAGAATGTGTTTTACTATCTGCAGGACTCTGGTATTTTCACCAAGTAGAAAATAAGTCAGCAATCTCCAAGAGAGGCTATGAATATGTGGGGTTGAGCATCTGCCGGCAGCCTTTCTAAAAAAGATCTATGTATGTCTAGATCTAATCATATGCCAGGAAAGAACAATTATGATGTTTAAAATGCCCTGACCACAGGTCACCTCACACCTAGCACTTCTGAAGAGCACCCTGAGACTCATGAGAGTTCCTTGAGTGAAAATGTTGGTATCTTATGGTTAGAGAGACTTCACTTAATACCTTCTATCTGACAGTAAGGTAACATATACACATATGTTACACATATACACATATTAAAAAAAATTACAAAGTTAGGTATGTCAAGTACTGCAGCTTCTTGGTATGATCACACATATTTCTGTGATATTAGATGAGAAGAAAAACACAAACTTACTCTGAAAATCTCCATGCTGGGAAGAGGACTCTTATAAATAGTACTGGGCATATACAGTGAAATGCAGAGATCTGCTAGCTAGATAAATCATTAGTACTCATCATTAGATAAAAGTGGGACATGTTGATTGATGTGGTTAGAGTGAAACAGCATGGAAGCTGATGAGGAAGGTTTACTTCCTTTTCTTGGAAGTGACAACTCTCTCATTTATGCGAGACGAAGCCACTGAAAGCTAACAAGGAAAGCAGCAATTCAAAATGTACATTGTAATGATTATACTTTGCATTTTCTGGTAACAGATCCCTTCAATTCCCTTCAAAATAGATAATCTGTCAAATTCATGGTCATAATAGTATATAATAATATTTAAAGAATATTTTGCTGACATACATTTTAGGGATATAGGACATTTGTTGTGGCTCTGAGGCACAAGACTAAGGCCAAAATAGCAAATGGTAAGAATGTAACCTGAAATTCATAACAGAGTCTGTGGTTTTGCTATTAATCCGCTATGGATTTTTTTCTTTTAAATGAAAACATGCTCGTGTGTTTTTTTCAATTCATTAAGGAAAATGCTCAATAATGACTGCTTATATGAAGTAAATAGCACACTGAAAGCTAAAGACTGAAAAAAATGTTTCAACTGAATTATTTATTATTCTATTTACAGTCTGAGAACAATGTTGTGGAAAATATTCTTTGTAATTTGACAGGGTTTCTAGAACTCCTATAGTCAAAGCATTGTATTTATTAACATCTGCCTTTAGCTTCTTCAGGCTACAGTAATAGTAACATATCTGTCATCTACCTCAAAGAAACATTCTGATGATTAATCATTTTATTCTATTCAAACAGGAGCCTGCAGTTAGCTTCTGAGATTTATATTTAGGTATTCTCCAGTTTTCTGTTCCTGATAAAGTTAGCCAATATGTTAATTTAAAAAAAAAAGAGTTCTTAAAATAGTCTTGCTATTTGAAAAGCTGTAAGAGTCTGCAAACACTGTGGGTTGTCAGTGATAGAAAATATTTATATTTATTAAATATATTTATTTATTATATTTTATTATTAATTGTTTTCTCTAGCGGGAAAAAGAATGGATATCCATATTAATTCATGATGTGCATGAAAATACATTTTTAGTGTAAGCACAAGGAAAATCAGAGGCATGTATTTTTGTTTTACTAATTGTTAATATGACTACATGAAAAAGTTTTTTCCAATTTGATGAATGGGTGAATGAATATTCAGAATATTCAGTTTCAGACTAGACTATTAAACTTTTCATTAATCCATTTGACAGCACTTATGTCCTTTATAGGATAGGAGTATGTCTGAAGCTATACCTGCAAAAAAGGTAAATTTAATTCAAAAACTGTTTTTCCATAGAATAGACTAAAATACTAAAATATGAGCTTGTTATAATTACTTATTTCACTATATTTCCTGAATATTTCCACCTCATCTTTATACATTTTTTGACATCTTACTCCAACACTCCTTGGAAAAATCAACACTAAAATAAACATCATAGTCACTTGCCATCAAACCAAAGTGACTCAACACAGATGACCCAGACAGCTTAGGTAAAAAGTGTGAAATACCTTTCCATGAAAAATTCATTTCTGTAATGAAAATTATACAAAACAACATCCTCTACTGTGGATTTTAAGGTAACGGGGATTTACAAATGTGAAAGTTTCAAAATCAATTCTACCTTGTACAAATGGTGTGTTATGGGCATGGATATGGCTATGTACTTTTTCTTCCTAAAGACCTCATGACCTGCATGGTATTTGTAATATATCTTATTTTTATATATTTTTACAGATGGAAATCTATTACAAGGCAAAACTAAAATAGATACTGAGAACCTGTTTTGCATCTATGGTAATGATAATGAAAAACTCTGCAGTCAGTATTAGCTATTTTATTTCATAGGTTTTTTTACCTTTTTTTTCAGCCCTTAGTTATCAAATTTTGCTAAATAACTGCAAGGATAGCTTTCTGACACTATCCTCCATATTCACCAGTGATAATTTCTGCTACATTATCAGCTGTAAAATACAATCAAAACTATGTTTTTGGTGTCACTCAGTAAAGGAGGAAAGACAGACTTATTGTGAATAGTGTGGAAAAGTTATGAGTTAAACAATAATTTACACTGAGGAATACTCATGTTTTTTCTTCTTACAAGAAGATTTGCAATACAGATAAAAGTATTTCAGCACTTAACTGGTAGATCTTTCTTATCACTGATGATAGGCCATGCAAGTGTGCTCCTGATGAAGAAGAAAGCACAACTGAAATTCAGTTATTGATTTATTTGTCTTCATCCATTCATTTACAATAGGAAGGTGAGTGTAATGATAAGAACTGGCTGGTTTTTATCCATGCAGAGGGAATCTGCAAAGCCAAGGGTTAGAGGCTACGCATGAAAGGTCAGCCACTATACTGACTAGATGAACATCAAAAAATAAATTGAAGATAGACACTTCAGAAACACATAGGTATGGAGAAAAAAGAATGCAAGGAAATAATGAGATCATACTAAGTCAGCACAAAACTCAGCAGTGACAGCACAGAGTTCTATGTCTATGCACTATAAATGCAGTGCTAAATGCTACTAATGAGGCTGGAGAATTTAAGGTGATGTTACTTCTAGCAGATATTAATGTGTTTGGGATGTTTTACAAGAAACATGTGACTCCTGACAACAAGCTTTATTATGTATTGCTCTGTGCTGCCATGGGTAACTTTCTGAGAGCATTTCATCACACTTTCTTTGGATGTATATAAAACCAAGTAATTAAGCTCCTCTCCTCCTTTTGCCTCTTTCTCTCCCATAGCCATTCATCAGGCCCAAGTCCCTGCCTAAGCATGCTGTTTGTTAGGACACACTGAAAACCAGATCAGTAAAACTGTGATTATTTTTAAAACTTTCAGGGATCTGATAAGAATCCTGAAAGTGGTCTCACAACCATGTTAAAGGAAGAAATGAAGGACCATGGTAATATATAAGGGTAAAAGGTGCAGAAACTGAAAATGTCTTTAGGAAGTAAAGGTATATACCCATGTCCTGAATATTGCCTCAGCCTCTCAGGTGTGCTTGCCTCCTACAGTGCACTCCACATTGCCAGTACAAAAACTTTATTTGAAAGTGAGTGGAACTCCATTTGCCAGAGACTTTTAACTTTCCCTTCACTATTTTTAGTAGTATTCAGGAAATATTTTTTTAATTGGTGCCTAAGGATGAAACACTGGATGTGATTGACTAAGAACAACAATCTCCAGTGCCAGAGACTCCAGCTAGTCAGCTTTTTCCCACAGAAGTAAATCAGAAGCTACTTGGGTGGCAGTGGAGTGATGGGTAGGAAACCTGTCCTTGTATGGTTGCAAAAGGTGTTTTAACACAGGACAAACTCTCTTGGGACCCTGCAGGCCAATCGGGGAACATTTAGCCAATGTAGGAACCACCAGAATAGACAAAGTTAGAGAGTGGTTAACCTGATTTTCAATAGTGGGCTTGAGTGTTTTTTTCATTCACAGAATCACAAAATGATATGGGGTGAAAGGGAACTCTGGAGATCATCTAGTCCAACTCCCCTGCCAGAGAAGGTCTAACTAGAGCAGGTTGCACAGGAACGTGTCTAGGCAGGTTTTGAATGTCTCCAGAGATGGAGAGTCCACCACATCTCTGCGTAGCCTGCTCCAATATTCTGCCACCCTCAAAGTAAAGCAGCTCCTCCTCATGTTTAGATGGAACTACTTATGTTCAAGTTTGTGCCCATTACGCCTTGTCCTGCCACTGGGCACCACTGGACCCCATCCTCTTGACACTCGCCCTTGAAGTATTTTTAGGTGTTGATCAGATCACCCCCTCAATCTTCCCCTCTCCAGACTAAAAATACACAAGTCCCTCAGCCATTCCTCATAAGAGAGATGTTCTATGCCTCTCATCATCTTTGTAGCCCTTTGCTGTACCCTCTCCAGCAGTTCCCTGTCCTTCTTGAACTGGGGAGTCCAGAATTGGACACAGTACACTATATGGGGCCTCACGAGGGCAGAGTAGAGGGACAGGATGACCTCCCTTGACCTGCTGGCCACACTCTTCTTGATGCACTCCAGGATGCCATTGGTCTTCTGGACATGAGGGCATGTTGCTCGCTCATGGTCATCCTGTTGTTTAATTTCAAGTTTTGGGGATTTTTTTTTCTTTGTAGACACCCTTTTTTTCTCATATGTAAAATAAAGAGAATGATACTGACCTTCTTTTTAAAGTACTTTAGAAATCCACTGAAGAAAAATGCAATTAAAAATCCATGCAGTAATGACACTTGAGATTACTTTTGCACTAGTTAATACGCTTCAGATCAAATTAATCATTGAAGTGCAAGCATATAAAGACTTGTACACTCAGGCAAATATATTATACATACAGTGACTTCTTGTCTGTTGTGCATTGATTTATGGCATCAGAAATGAACCAAAATGGAGGACTTAGGAAGCATCTTTTGAAAAAAAAGATGATAAAAAGAAAATGACATAGTATTCAGCACAACAGAATTAGGAAAGGAAAAGTAAGAAAACTATCCATTTTACATCAATGTATAGTGAATTTTTGAATGGTTTCTACTAGGGATATGTTATCTTGAAAAAAGGCTGCATAGCATACAAGTGGGTTTTTTTCTCATCAGTTTGCATTAAAATGTCTTGATTTCAAGCAAGTTCACCCTTATAGCAATACCATCCCCTCTCAGTTCTACACACTCCTCTCAGCATAAACTAATAGAATTCATATTTTTGTAGAAGAAAGATATACATGTAACAAAAAAAAGGAAAGCAAAAATAGCTATATGGAAATTAAATTAGTATCAGTTCTCAGATTTTGGGCAAAAATCTCTTATTTGTCAAGATTTTCCAGTGTATTCACCACAACATGAAACTTTCCAGCTCCATAGATACTTCCTTCTTTCCCTACACTTTCAAAAATGACCAGTCATACACATCAAAACAAGAACAAGGATTTGCTTCCCAGAGGTGACATTATCACCATAATACAGCTAGATCAGGCAATCTGACTCTGAGGCAGAGTCATAAGAGTCAGAACATTCAGAAGGCATGTTCAGTCCAAAATAAGGGCAAGCTGTGATACTCATTAACACATAATTTGTTTTTTTGTTACTATGAAATATGTATCAATATTCTCATGGAAGGGAGTTTACATGATATGGTCTAGCCATGCACTGCAATTAAGTAGACCAGACTTCATGCACTCCTGGCACCCAGTTATTGTGGTTGAAACACAACACTGATTAGATTTCCCAGTTTCCCAGAAACTCACTATTTACTATTGCACAGTGTTTCTGCTTCTTCAGACATGGTCTCACCATTTCGAGCTGAAATTAATGCCTTGAATAACATTTCCAGTACTGTGCTGTTCTGCCACTGCTAAAGATGCTTAAGATCTCAAAGCTTAAAGCTGAGGCATTCTGCACAGTTATCTGTGATGTGTAGCTTATATCAGAAGTGGAAGCATAGAATAAAAGGTTAATTCAGACAGGAAGGGACCCTGGGGTATGTCTAGTCCAACCCTGTGCCCAAATCAGGGCCAGTTCTTGAATCAGACCAAGCTGCTCATGGCTTGCTCCAGTTGCAGCTTCAATTCCTCCAAGGACAGAGAAGCACAAACTCTTGAGGCAAGCTCAATGATCCCTCATAGGCTGTGTGGGTCTGTTAGATACGTCCAAATCTGTCCCTTCTCCAGGTTGAATTAGTCCAGCTCCCCCAGCTTGCCCTCAAGGGGCAAGTGCTCCAGCCCTACTGCCATGGAGGACGGCTCATGTTCAGCTTGCTGCCCAGTATCACCCTGAGACTTTTCCCACAGAGCTCCTTCTGAGCCCCTGCAGCCCCAGACTGTCCCATCAGGAGGGTTCTGCATTCCCTGGAGCAACACTTGGTATTTGCACTTGCTGACTTCCATGGGGTTCCTGTGAACCTATTCCTGCCTGTCCCTCTGGCCCTGCCCACAGGCATGCTGAACTGCATGGTGACAGACTCTATGGAAACTTAATAGTACATATAAGGGTTCCCAGACTGACCTTACGAATTAATCTAAAAGCAAAAGGTTATGAATAAGCATTAGGAATAAGCACAATGCAGTCACGATCTTTTCCATAGTAGTCTTATTGTAAAGAGCACTGAGGAATACAGAGAATAGCTGTGGATAGGCTCAAAAAACTTGAAGTAATTGCAAGATTAGAGACTAGCATACTCCCCCATCACTTCCACAGATATGATTAAACAGTCTCTTAAAGATTAAAAAAAAAAAAAATTAAAAAAAAAAAGGAAAAAGAAAGTCTAATGCTGTATTCTATTTATTTTAAACAAAATTACTTTGGTTTCCCATAGGAAAATAATAATTAAGGAAACAAAATAAATAAAGAAAAAAAATTATCTGAAGATAAGAGGCATATTTTTTACATGTTTAAAGAAGAGCATCAGAGATTTTAATCTTTTTTGCCCTTTGTGATGTGCTTTGAAGGAGAAAGACTCTTAAGTGACAGCACCTGGGAAAGGAAACTCTTACCCCCAAAGACACCCACAAAATACAGGCATTTTCTGTATTGAAACACTGTTGACAACTACAGATCTTTGAGTAGTAGAAGGGAAAAAAAGTTGTCCCTGCAGACTGCCTCATTTGAAGCTTTTGCCAAAATTGAAATTGTTGGTCAGTGGAGTTGTTGAACTAAATGCCCACACAGATCAAGAAAAACAAGTTGAGAGCAGAGAGCTGAAATTCTGGACCTCTGTATGCAAACGTGACAATGAAGGCAAAGAATGAGTGAGATAAACAAATTGTGTTATTCATACCCTTTTGTATGAAGTGTTTCATTTCAGTTTTGACCTTTCACATTTTTTTATCATGTACTTTGTTTTATGAGCAACTTTAATGTGTTAAGTAATTTACTGTATGTCTTTACAAGTTCTCTGTGGTTTAATTGCTGTGAAATATACACAAGAATTTTTATAGAATGTTAGATAAAACTGCCTGACTTCTATTAAAAATGTATTTAAACAAAAAGTCAACAGAATGGCTGCAGCTCAGCCCTCATGCAGTACAGTCATCCTTATTTCAAAAGTATTCAGATGCAGGAAGATCAGAAGAGGAACCATATGTTACAGAAAATTTACACTGAAATAACCTGTAGGGAAGGCTTATGGCAGCTTTATAGGGGATTATATCTTTAGTAATTTTGAATAGTTTTACATGGGTTGACTTATAACTATGAATTATAGTAGCTCTGTGGGCTAATAAAAGCACTAGACGTATCATGCAATTGATTTTTATGTTCAAACATTTATAATGTCAGATTTGACAGAAAGAGTGCAGGGTACTCTGGAAAGGAGGTGTTTCTATGGATGTCCTTACACCTAGTAAAAAATCATAATTTAAAAATACACTGAAAGAAAAGTGCTTCGGGAGAAGCAAACAGTTTGTATCAATGGCACCAGTTACTTTCACAAAAAAAAAACAAACCAACCCAAAATAAAAAGGTGTTCTATTAACTGATATGTTTGTATTCTATTTTCCCAGTTGGGAAACAGTGGAAGAGATCTGAATGAATCAAAGGCTGTTATTGTATGCTACTCTACATTATCAGGAGATAATGCAATAGCATTTTGTGGATCACTACAAGTCATAATGTCTGACAACTCTAAGCATTGGTCCACTTAAAAGGTTACCGTTATGCAATGCCATAGCCCACTGAATAAAACAAAATGCAATACTGTGCTGTCATAACTATGAGTTCAAAAGGGGAGTAACAATTTATTGTGTGAATTGGGTAGATTTGAAAGAAGTCCATTGCTACAAAAGATATTTTAATACCAGATATATTCTTACATAAGGCAGATGAGTATAAGATCATCTGAAGCAGAGTGCTAGACTAGGAGAGAAATAGCATATGACTACACCTGCACTGCATGGGAGATGGGATTGCCACACCATTGATCTTCAAGAAGCCATCATCATAATGCAAATAAAACATTGTTGGTCCATGCAAACTTTATGGAGACTATGCAAGCCATCTCTGACCATAAAAACCTACTGAGATGATTGCTAAATGCTAGGATCTATGCAAGCAGTCTCAGGCTGTGCGAACACAGCTAGAGGATAGGCAGGGAGGGGAGAGCATTACCAGACCAGCTGCCAGTGTGTAAATAATCTTCATGGCTGTGCTATATTGTTTATTGAAGGGTGAAATGATATTATACTGGTCTTCACAGAATGTTTTGCTCCTAAAATACTGCTTACTACATGTTGATATTTAAAGAATATTAATGCCATGGGCTGAGTTACACACAACTGATACTGGCTAACATATTTACTTCTTTTACTGCTTTTAAATTTCATTGAATTTCTTCATAGGACTAGGTAGACCTGAGACTTAGAAGGTAAAATCCTCCACTTCTCAGATCACTGTGCCAGTTCAAATGATCTAAATTTAAGTATTGCACAGGGACAAAGCCCACAAACCTCAGGTTTAATACCTGAATTAAGACTTTAGTTTCCCAAGTACTTAGTTACTAACACAATGTATGCTGTCATGTCTTCAGACTTGTGAACAGTTGCACAACTCTCAAACTCAAGATGGGCCCAAGTGTAGCCTGATTATGATCTCTTATTTGCAATACAGATGAACTGGGTCGCATAATTCTTCTGAGATTATGAACATGGAAGGATTGTGGCTTTGTCTGCTTCTCCCTGTTTCTCATCAATATTATCTGCCTATATTTTGCTGCCTTCTCTTCCTTTTCTTCTCCATATTTGAATAATTTTAAAGAATATAGCATTATGAATTTGCCATGTTCCTCATCAGTTGATGTCTTATTCCAAATTTAGATGTATGTGGTTATTGATACTGACTATTTGCATTTTTTATTTATTGGTATCCCTCTGTGGTACTAAATCTGGAAAAGCTTCTGTGTCTCTAGGTAGATAATGATATAGCCCCTATAGTTTTATTTTTCTCATCACAGTGCCATATCATTAGGTTATATTAAATGAACAGTCAACTCAGTCAGTCTCAGTGTGTTTGATCACTGTGGAAAGTATTAATCTTCTAGAAAATAACTAAGTGTGGCAATACTTAAAGGTAACATATTTTTATACCAGGAAATCAGAAAAAATATATCCAAAAGTGTGGGGTCTTTGAATCTGTTTCGATTCATCTTTTGGAGAGCTCCAAGCTCTGCTGACAGCTGTAGTTCTTCTCTGTAGCTTTTAAGCATAACTGGAGCATAAATCATATGGACAACAACAAAAATGCTATCCTTATAATCATCAGATAACAATGGGTGACAGAAAATGCAATCATTTACATGCAAATAACTTTGAAGCTGTACTGACTCTAAAGATGTAATGGACATTATTTATTAAGGTCATGTTCCTTAGAGACATTATACTTGAATGTAAGCTCTATAAATTGCTTGTGTTCATGCATGGGTTCCTGACAACTGTCTTGCCTTTACTCTTATGATTTCTTCACTTTTCTCACATTTTCCCTACCTTTCATTAGTATGTGTGTATGTGTCAGTGTCTAACAACATAAATGAGCTGTGGCCTCAGGGATCTACACATCACTTGAAATAAATGGCTTACCTTGATACAGGGTTTAGTTTATTGAAAACGCATGGCAATTATTATCTTTGCTATTCTTTTTTTTAAAAAAAAATGTTTTTTATTTCCTGTTTTTATCTTTTTGCCACCGGAGCTCATTTATTTCCAATCTTCATTATGGAGAAATTTTGAGTACTGCTGCTGACTATTATTTTAAGAATCCAGGAGGCAAAATATTTTCAGGTGAAAGTACATCCAGTAATTTCTTTTCATCTTGCTGCCATTCAAAGGGACCTCAACCGATGGAGAAAGATGCTGACAGGAACTTCAAGAAGTTCAACAAGAGAAGGGAAAAATCCTGTACCTGATGAGGAGCAACGCCAGGCACCAAAATGAGCTAGGGGTCACCTGTCTGGAAAGCAGCTTTGCAGAAATGAACCTGGAGGTCCTAGCATACACATGTTGAACATAAGCCAGCAATGTGCACTTACTGCAAAGAAGGACAATTATATCCTAGGCTGCATTAGACATGTATTGCCAGCAGGTCAGATATTAATAAAGGTTTGTTATGTATGTTGAAGACAACATTATATATGATTAATGTTTGATCTCATTCTTCAAGAAACTGGAGTTTTTCAAATGTGTTGCTTAAACTATCAAGAAAGTAGAGAAACAAAACTTAATCACCTGGTCTAACTCAGCCCCTGGAGCAACCTTCCTTTCTTCATTAAGTATGCACAAAGGATCCTAATTTCTTTAAAGCAAACTTCGCAATTGTGAATATTCCTGTAAGGGATAATTGGACTTTACAGTAATCAACTATGCCTTTTGACTTCAAAGGTCAAGAATTACTCCAGCACATCCCTGACACCTATTCACTTTAAGAAAAAAATAATTAGTATGAAACTGAAAACAGGGATCACTTAGGCAGTTATTGACAAACTTTTGGGTTAAATTACAAGAAAACACCAGTTTTATGAAATTATTATATACGTTTATTGTTAGATTTTTAAGCAATATCATGGAAAATCTTTGCTCTCAAATTTTTGCATCATCATCATTATTATTATTGTTTGGTTCAAAGTCTTTGTTAAGACTTGCTTTATCAATTTGTTACCTTCCGCTGTGATGCTCTTATAGATGTATTTTGCTGGAAACTTGATAAAGTGCAAATCTAGAGTGAGAGAGATTTTCTTACCACTATTTGACTCACTCTGTGGTTTTGCCTCTCTTAAACAAGTTCAGACAATTTATCTACTGTTTGTGTCATAGAAACTGCTTGATATTTTTCAGTGTTGAACTGGCTGATGGAAGGAATGTAAACTACTAACCAATCACTTCTAAAATTTGGGAAAATATAGAACATATTTTTAAAGTAAGGTATAACATTCACACACACACTGCTAACTGATCTATTCTTTCCCAATACATTTGCCTCTGAAGAGAAATTGATAGCATTTACTTGTTATTTCACTTAGCGCAATATTAATCGTATAGAGAGGTTTTTAGAGAATTCTATATTATTATACAGGTCTTCCACCACCAAGGCACCCACCTCATTCATTAGCGGACACACATTTTCCCTAGCCTTACTTTTTTTATTGGTATATTGAAAAAAGCACTTATTATTTTTAACTGTTGTTGCCATGTTAAGTTCTCCTTGGACTTTTGCCCTTCAAATTTTTCCATGGTATACCTTTGCTACACCTTGATATTATTCATAAGTAGCTAACCCCTCTTTCCAGAGACTGTAGATCTTCCTTTTCTCCCTGAGGCCCAGCCAAAGCTGTATAATCAGTGATTACTTTTACTTCTTGCATCATGGCTTCTCCTTTCTCTCAGTTTCACATTTCTCCTCTGCTGACAGTGGCAGCAAACAATACACTCATTTATCTTTTTTTACTCAATGTCATTTCTGTTATTTCCTATTCAAGTTCTCCAAACAAATGTTCTGCTGGCTAGCTACCTCTCCGCTGGGGATTTTCCAGTGCGCAGGTACATTCTTTTGCCTTTCTAACCCTTGCCATCCTTCTAAGAAATCTTCTCAACTTCCGTGTTGGAAAATCAGATTTTTCAGAGAGGGTTTTAAATTTTTTTAAATTCATGTCATGTCTTTTCATTATGTGATGTTTAATATTTTTTTTGCTAAAATCCAATAAAACTTACTCCAAAATGCAAACATTTCAAATTCAGGAAGATTTCCTTTACCCTTAAATACATTTTAAGTTATTATGGTTCTTTGAATACATTTATTACATTTCTATAATGTTTTATGTTAATTTATTGTAACTACAGCTATGGTAAAGTGATCCTATCTTTTTAATGAAAGATGACATGTTGAATTGTCCAGAAAAATAGAAAAAAATATATATTAGATGTCTAAAAAACCTCATTGTACACTTATGCTTTCATGAAAAAGAAATCTGACTGGCAACATTTTCTAATATTAGTATTTTATAATTTTAAAAATATTTTAAAAGTACTTCATGAAAAAGAAATCTGACTGGCAAAAAGATTCTAATATTAATATTTTATAATTTTAAAAGTACTTTATAGCAGGATCTTGATTTTAATGTGATGTATAAGGGTACATACTTACCATGGCATCATTTGGTTTTACAGTAGAGTGAGTTTATTGGAGACAGTTACAGAGAATCACAGAATCACATGGGGTTGGAAGGGACCTCGGGAGATTATCTAGTCCAACTCCCGTGCCAGAGCAGGTCCACCTAGAGCAGGTTCCAAGCTTATCTATGAGGATGCTGTGGGAGACAGTGACAAAAGCCTTGCTGAAGTCAAAGTAGACAACATCCGTTGCCCTCCCCTCATCCATCTAACCAGTCATGCCATCATAGAAGGCTATCAGGTTAGTCAGACATGACTTCCCCTTGGTGAATCCGTGTTCACTACTTCTGGACTGGCTTTCCTCCAGTCCTCAGTCACCTTGCCTGTTCTCTAGGACCTCTCAAACATGATGAAGAGTGGGTCATCAATGACTTCTGCCAGCTCCCTCAGCACTCGTGGGTGCATCTCATCAGGACCCATGGACTTGTGGGTATTCAGTTCACTTAACAGCTCCTTAACTTGGTCTTTCTGCAACAAGGGAAGGGCTTCGTTTGTCCAGACTTTCCCTGATTCTTACAAAATCTATGTCTCCTGAGGGTTGCCTTAGCAGTAAAGACTGAAGCAAAGAACATTTAGCAACTCTGCCTTCTCTGCATCCTCCAACACTATGGCACCTGTCTCATTCAACAGTGCGACTACATTTTCTTTAGTTGTACTTTTGCCTCCAATATAGTTGAAAAAAACCCTTCTAGTTAACTTTTACATCCCTTGCTAATTTTAATTCCAAGGAGGCTGCTTTCATTGTTTCATGCCTGCATACTCTAATGGCATTCTTATAATCTTCCCAAGTGGTCAGTATCTTCTTCCATGCACTGTAAACTTTCTTCTTCCACTTGAGTTTTTTTCAGAAGCTGCCTGCTCAGTGACACAAGTCTCCTGCTTCTCTTGCCTGTTTTCTTGCTCTTAGGGATGCACCAATCCTGAGCTTGGAGGAAGTGATGTTTGAGTATTGACCAGCTCTCGTGAGACCCCCTACCTTCCATAGTCTTATCCCATGGGATTTCTCCTAGCAGTTTCTTGAAAAGATCGAAGTTAGTCCTCCTGAAATCTAAGGTATCAGTCCAATTTCTTGGTTTACATGTACTGCTGTTATCTCAACCGCACATAACAGAATCAAATTATTATATACACTTTTTATAGAGGTGGTGTTATCTGAACTGATGAATGAGACTGATCTCAGAATTTAATGTCAAGAGCTCAGTTGGTACAAATGAACAGTCTGAGAAATGCCAGTGAAACCTGCTGATTTGAATCCTCCATCCTCACTCCTGTGTCCATCTACCTAAAGCCTAATTTACTGCCTACTGAAAGTCACAAGGGAAGAAAGTAAAAATATATATTACATTATAACTTGAAAGATATGGGTTCTAAGATCATTCTTTGGATCAAATCTATTATTTTCACACTTGAAATTCTGAGGAATATTAATCACCTCTACCTGCTGGGTAAGGGAAAAAAACCTGCTTTGTGCTGAAGTCCTTAGCATAGCTTTATATCCCAGGTGATGAACATTCCACAGCCAGCACCACCAAGCTGTGCTATACTGAGGATGGAAGAAGCACCAACCCTCTGTGAAGAAGGAATGCAGTACACCCTCTAACAGTAGAAGTAATGAGCTGAGCAACCTCAGCCCATTACTTTGAATGGAATTTGCTCTTTGTTCTCCTTCTCTATGGTTTGGTAATAGCATGGGCAAGAAGGAGCACGCAGAGACACATTTAGCAATTTTCAGCATTTTTGCCAATGAGAAGTATATTGTACCGCAGGAACTATTGCTGTGGACTCTGCAATTGTAGAAGGGTTGATCTCTATTGAAAGATCAATACAACAGCCCTCTATTTCTCATTTTGAAAGGAGCCATTGTCAGCTGGCATCAAAATGATTTAAAAATGCTGACTATGGTTCGATCTTCTCTGTGAGAGCCAAGATTTACCAACCTAACACAGACTGAGTATTATCCAAAGGCAACTTACACCAGCAGCAAGAGCCAATCACTTTCACACATTTAGCTTCAAAAATCTGTAGCAGTAAAAATTTTGGTTTTCCTCCTTAAAAACAAAAAGTATTTTTCCTATGCAGCTTTTCCACCAGATCACTTTGGGAGGAAAACACAGGAGATGAACATATTCAAACATTCTCAGAGTAAAGAGACCCTTGTGTTGAAGATGTGCTTATAGAGCACTTCAAAACTGCAGGGGTGGTATAAAATGGTCACCCTTCTACTTACTTGTTTAGATACAGAGAGTCTTTTATAGCTGAATTCCAAAGAACTTAATAGTCTCCATCTTACTTCCAAGAAGTTTACAGTGTAAATGTATAGAGCTCCAATTAAATTAACACCAAAGTTTAGATTGAAAGAGGACATTTCTCTGTAGAGCTCATTCAAGTGGGATGATTTCAGAGCATGTTGAATGTAAGCCCATTCAGTTAGGCTCCATGAAAAGCAGCAATGAACAAAAGCTAACAGAGATACTGGTGGTGCCCCTACAAGTATGATCATCTTCTCCTGTTCTCTCTGGAGAAACCCTCATCAACTGGGACTAATAAGTAGTGCAGAGAAATTGCCGGCAAATCTGTAGAACAAAAAATACATGTAGTGCTGAGGCCTCAGTCTCCACACTGTAAGAATTTTGGAGAGCTTTCTTTTGAAACAGCCCTTGTTTGATCCACCAGTCTTCTAGCTCGCTTGTTTCAATATGTAACACAAACCAAGACACAGTAAGTGGGCAGAAGCTGGAGATTTACTTCAAAAGCTGAGGTTTGACCTGAACATGCCTCCACAACACAGAGAGGGGGTTTCAGATCTCCCTACAGTGGGGAGCAATTCAATATTTGTCACCTCTCTAAAGTACACAAGACTGACTATTCTGGATATATTGAGTATATCCTCTGGAAAGAGGATATACTCAATAACTGAAATTGCAATTCTTCCAAAATACAGGGAAAAAATCATATAATTGACCAAAGAATAGGAGTGTGATCCTGAGCACTAAGTAAGGAGGAAGAAGATGAAAAATGAGTTCTGATGTCCAGTTCCCACTCTTATATTCTTTGTGCATTTTGGATATATAAGTTTGGAGATAAAATACATAGACAACCCTAAAAATAGAACTCAGTGTCCTAAGTTTGGCAGGTAAGCAGGTAAAAGGAGGAGCATATCAAGTTTTTCATTCCCACCTTGTACACATGCCTGCTTTCAAAAAGCACTCTCCAAGCCATGGAAGGAATACCTTTCCATGCACCTCACACCTCTCCTCAGAGCATGGAGCAAGTGTGGAGTCTGCAGTTTCAAGCTTTCTACCAGTTCATGACATCTCTGTCGTCTCAGCACAGCAGGTCTACTCTAAGGCCATTGGGCCTAAACTTTAATGCAGCATCCTCAATTCTATTTTCTGAGCCATCATTTCAAAAATAAGGTGTTGCAAAACCCAGAGTCACAGTACCGACATTTTTCTTGGACTTAGTCCAATGAGTATCTAGGCATTCAGAAGAAGGAACAACATATAAACCTTAGAGCTGAAATGTGGTGTGCAGATGAGATTGTTACGCTGCCACTCAAAAATTCACTGAGAAATATGTGCCTGGCTCCCTGTGGGCCCTTTCAGACCTCTGTCTTATAAAAATAAGTACCTATAATTATCATATCTCTAGAAACATCTTTCTAAGAGCTGAAGAAACTGGCAATCAATCAGACTGCAATAAAAATATTCTTATGGGTGTTATTCCCCAAGGATTAAATACAATTTTTAACCCACTTTGGTAGAAAAAGACATTAAAAAATATACCAACCCAAAAACTTAGATTCACTTGATTCATGTTTTAAAGTCAAAATAACTCCATTGTGCAAAACAAATAACAGTCTACTGCTTAAGTTACTGCTTAAAACTGCAGAGAGTTACTTTCCAGTTTTGATTGATGGTGCTTCTGATATTCTTAACAAGCAACAGCTGAATCTATCAGAATTAAACCAGGATATATTATGAGGACATTTTTGGGGATATCTGTGGTGGAAAGTTCCCAGCCATGTTGTTGGGACAGAATGGCATATTACATAGAGCATAAACAAGGCTTCAGACAGAGGGAATGAAATGAAGGCATACAGTACCAGAGTGATGCAAATGCCAGAAGAGAAACCAGTGACAGCTGCTAGAGAAACTGCTCAGTGCTGTAAACATTTGACTGCTATATGACATGTAATATTAAGTGTCTTAATGGAAAATTAGTATGTTGTGAATGCTGTGACACAGACAGTTGAGACTGCCTTGTAGAAAAGCCAGTGATTACTGAACTCCCAGAAGAACCTTCTTTTTATTTGAGTTTTATTTTATTGTTGTTTCTCTGACTAAGGTTTAATGCAAAAGTTCAACAGGTATATTTTGAAAAAAGTAAATGCCATCAAAACAAGATGAAGTTTCAGGCAGGAAGATAGTTGTAACAGTTATGTCCCCTCTATTCCACTTAGCTGTTAAATATAAGGACTATAGAGATGTTGGGGTTACCTGTGGGCTGCAAGATCAAGAAACATTGCATTTCCCTGGGCTATTGTCACAGGAAATTCTCGCATTTCCCGTAATTATTAGAGATTCCCTAGTTTATATTTTTTTCCACATGCGTTGAATGCTTTAGCTCCAGCAGAGAAAAACATATTGGCCTATGTCTCAACAACTATATTAAAATCACAAATCATGTTTTGGGACCAGCTGTACAGGCAGATTGAACATAGTGGGGAATCATGTATTTCAGAAATCTACATGAAGAGGTTTTGGAATTTGGGTATTTATATCTTATAATGTCATGTTTATGATTACCACATCAATATTTTTCCCAGGAGATATAGAAGTTGAAGTTTTGGTTTTGTTGGGTATTCTTTTTCTTTTTTTTTCATATTTTATCAGTGTGTTACACTTCTCCATTTGTGAAACGTTACATAGAATGCTGTGGCTTAAAAAATACCTGTTTCCATTCACAGTCTCACTGAGGGGTTTGTATCATCTGAAAGTCCATATCCATCTGGCTGAAGCTGTGTGTTCCCCTGGGGGGTTCCAAGCCCCAGTTACCTAGCAAGAGTGAGGGACCTACAAGCAAGAGAAAGGTTACATTTGTTTCTGATTATATCCAGTGACTTCAGCCAGAAGTCAGTCTGGGACATTAACAAAATTGCAGATTTTGGCCCCAGGAAGCAAGGTAATGTCTGACATTATTTACTTACTGATAGTCTAACAGCCATTAACTCAAATTACTCTCCCTCTCACTTTGACTTCTTCAGAATCAAGGATGAGCATAAATGGCAGCATATATCCAGTTGATCTACTTCTGATGTTGGATACAATATTTATGATGTCTTAATTTATTCGGTCTCCGGTGGACCCACAGCCCACAGACAAACAGACAAAAACTCCCCCACCAGCACACACAGAAATGAGGGGGGCAGTAATGCAAAAGAGCGAAAGCTTGTGATGGCAAGGACCAGCAAGAGGAAAAGACTTCTCCCGAAGCCTGAGGTGCCCTTGCAGAACTGATTCACCACTCTGTAGACTGGGAAAGACCCATCCCATTAGGAGAGATGCTGGAGCTGAGTAAGACAGCCCAATCTGCTCCCTATATAACAACCAGTACAACTAAGAAAAGGCAACAGGTGATAGTAGAAAGTGACTCTCTTCTGAAAGGTACTGAGGCACCCATTTGCCAACCTGACACACTGTCTAGAGAGGTGTGCTGCTTACCTGGGGCTTGTGTCAGAGAAGTTACCCAGGCCTCATACAGCCACTGACTATTATCCACTGCTGTTGTCTCATGTGGGCACAAATGATACAGACAGAAGTAATCTGAGGAGTACCAAGAAGGATTACAGAGCCCTGGGAGCAGTGGTCGGGACTCCGGAGAGCAGGTAGTTTTTTTCATCAGTCTCCCTGGTCAAAGGGAAGGGACTTGAAAAGGCCAGTCATATCTGACAAGTTGACAAATGGTTACAGGACTGGTGCCAGAAACAGGGGTTCAGCTACTTAGACCATGAGACTCCCTTTGAGAAACCAGGTCTAGTAGGGGTTGCTGGGATCCATCTGTTAGAGAAGGGGAAGAGTATTTTCAGTCACAGGTTTGCCAAGCTGGTTAATAGAGCTTTAAACTAAAGTTGCTGGGGGAAGGGAACTTCATTCAACACTACTCCTACCAGTTTGATGTCAGTGCCAGAAACAGATGCCCAGAGCCTGGAGAAGGATCACAGACCACTCCAGCCAGTAAGTCAGCTTCATCAGGGGCACAAATTAAATGCTTCTATGCAAACACTCATAATATGGGCAATAAACAAGAGAAGTTAGAGATGTATGCATGTCTGCAAATCTATGATCTCAGTGGTATCATGGGGATGTGGTGGGATGGCCTCTATGACTGGAGTGTTAGAATGGAAGTACACAGGCTGTTTAGGAGGGACAGGCAGGGGACACAAGGAGGAGTCACATTCTCTATTTTAATGACCAACTGCAGTACATGGAGCTCTGCCGGGGATGTATGAGGAGCCAACTGAGAGCTTATGGGTCAGGATTAAAAGGAGGGTGAGGACAGGTATTGTTACAGTGGGGGTCTGCTACAGGATACCTGACCAGGAAGTCTGAGCAGATGAGGCCCTCTGTAAACAGATAGGAGCAGCCTCACATTCACAAGCCCTAGTCATCATGGGAGAATACAACTACCCTGTTGGAGGGACAACACAGAGGGTATAAGCAGTCCAGGAATTTCCTGGAAAACATTGACGATAACTTTTTTCTCAAACTGATAGAGGAGCCAACAAGGAGACATGTCATGCTGTACCATGTTCTGACAAACACAGAGGGGCTGGTGGGGAATGTAAAGCTCAAGGACAGCCTTGGCTTCAAAGATGAAATGGAGAGGTTCAAAATCCTTAGGGCAGCAAGGAGGGAGCACAACAGGCTCATTATCACGGTCTTCAGGACAGCAGATTTTGGCCTCTTCAGGGATCTGCTTGGTAGAGTAGCATGGGATTAAAGCCCTGGAGGGAAAAGGGACCCAAGAAGGCTGGTTAATATTCAAAGATCAACTTCCCTCAGCTCAGGAGTGATGTATCCCAACTAGGAGGATGTCAGCAAAAATGCCAGGAGACCTACATGAATAAACTAGTTGTTCCTGGACAAAGTCAAACACAAAAAGGAGGGTGAAAGCCTACAGAAGGTGAAAGCAAGTACAGGTAACCTGAGAGGAAAAATGTCTGAGCAACCAGGTATCCGTTTGGGAAAGCTAAAGCCCTGGTATAATTAAATCTGGTCAGACACATCAGGAGCAACAAGAAAAGCTCCTATAGGTGTCTCAGTGATAAAAGGAAGACTAGGAAAAATGTGAGAAGTCTCTGGAAGGAAACAGGACACCTAGTCACCTGAGATATGGAGAAGGCTGAAGTACTCTATGCCTTTTTTTACCTCAGTTTTCACTGGTAAGAGCTCTAACCACACCTCCCAAGTTGCAGAATTCAAAAGCAGGCACTGGGAGAATGAGATATAGCCCACTGTAGGAGAAGATCAGGTCTGAGATCATCTAAGGAACCTGAAGGAGTACAAATCCATGGGTCCTGATGAGATACATCTACAGTTCTAAGGAAACTGGAAGATGAAGTTTCCAATCCACTATCCACCATATTTCAAGAAGTCATGGTAGTCTGGTAATGTTTCCACTGACTGGAAAAGGGGAAACATAACCCACATTTTTAAAAAGGGAAAAAAGGAAGACCCAGAGAATGACAGACTGGTCAGTCTCAGTCTCTTGCCCAGTCTATACGTGGCAAGATCACAGAGGAAATCTCCTAGAAACTCTGCTAATTCATGTGGAAAATAAGGAAGTGACAGGTGACAACCAACATGGCTTCACTAAGGGCAAATTGTGCCTGACAAATTTGGTGGTCTTCTACAATGGTATTACAGCATTGTTGGACAAGGGAAGAGCAACTGATGTCATCTACCTGTATTTGTGCAAATCATTTGACACTGTCTCATGTGACATCCTTTTCTCTAAATTGGAGAGACATAGATCTGATGGATAGACCACTTGATGGATAAAGAATTGGCTGGGTGGCTGCCCTCAAAGAGTTACAGTCAACAGCTCAGCGTCCAAGTTGCCAGCAGTGATGAACAGCATTCTTCAAGGGTTGCTACTGGGACCGGTGAAGTTTAACATCTTTGTTAGTAACATGGACAGTGGGATTGAGTGCACCCTCAACAAATTTGCAGGTGACAGCAAGCTGTGTGGTGTGGTCAACGGACCACTCAGACGGACCTGGATAGTCTTGAGAGGTGAGCCATGTGAACCTCATGAAGTTCAACCACGCCAAGTACAAGGTTCTGCACCTGAGTCAGGGCATTCCCAAGCATAAATACAGGTTGCATGGAGAATGGCTTGAGAGCAGCCCTGAGGAGAAGGACTTGGGGATGTTGTTTGATGAGAAGCTTGACATGAGCCAGCAGTGTGCACTTGCAGCATAGAATACCAATTGTATCTTAAGCAGAATCCTCTACTCTATTCTCATGGGACATCACCTGGAGTACTGCATCCACCTCTGCGACCCTCAGAACAAGAAAGACAAGGACCTGTTGGGGAGGGTCCAGAGGAGGGGCACAAAAGCAATCAGAGGGCAGGAATACCTCTCCTATGAACACCGGCTGGGACAGTTGGGGTTGTTCAACCTGAAGAACATTCTGGGGAGACCTTATAACATCCTTCCATTATCTAAAGGGGTCCTGCAGAAAAGATGGGTAGAGACTCTTTATAGTATATAGTATAGTGGCAGGACAAAGGGTAAGAATTTTAAACTAAAAGAAGGGATATTTTGGTTAGATATCAGGAAGAAATTCTTTACTGTGAGGGTGGTGAGACTCTGGAACAGGTTGCCCAGAGAAGTTGTGGGTGCCCAGTCCCTGGAAATGTTCAAAGACAGATTGTATGGGGCTTTGGGCAACTTGGTGTAGTGTGATGTCTCCCTGTAGATTGCAGAGGTGTGGGAACTAGCTGATCTTTAAGGTCCGTTACAGGCCAAACCATTCTATGATTCTGTCATTCTATGACTGTTTCACTGTGGTCATGTTTGAGGAGAAAGACACAAGTCTAATGAAACTGAAAAATTTCCTCATATATTGTTATATTATAAATATACGCACATCATGTATACATTTTATTTATCTCTCTGTATACATATATATGGTTGGTTAATGGACAACAAAAAATTCTAGGTAATATTGTAGTATAATCATTTGGGGCTATAAATCCTTCTATGTTACATCCCGTCATATATCTCCATTCAGAAGATAGAATATTTATGAAGGAGCTATGCTACTTGAAAAGGTAGTGTCAATTTAGCTTTACATTCCAACTATAAGAATTTCAGTGTGTCATAAAGCTAATTTCCCCCCATTTTCCTGTCATTTTGCTCTGAACAGAAGGATTTCTCACATGGAAAAAAGCATAATCTGAAAGGCCTTTTTGGCTGGCCTGAGACAGCACAGCTCAAGGGTGTTTTTGTAAGTGGAATCAAGGCATGTGCTAGAAGATTCCAGAGTCTGGGAGAAGCAGAAGAAGAAAATCACCTTTCCCTTCCACTCACCACACAAGTCAAACCCATGTCCTTTTCTGCGCTCAAGTCTTCTTTGCGGCCTGATAAAAGAATAACTAATATAATCTTCTAATTCCTGTGATGATTTCCTGGTGTATGGGCTATTTTCTGCCTAGTAGAGCTGATGAAATGTGAGAACCACTGGAAATGCTAGTGCAAGCTTCAGAAAGCTGTAAACATCCATGTTTGTTTCTGCATGATTACACAGCTAATGTTGTCAGTTTCAGCACTCACAAATTCCTTAGAGAAACAGAAAAGAAATAAAAAATATGATAAAGAAATTATACTTACATAGTGCCTTTATATAATGTGTTTCATTTGTATATCTGTGCCTATAGCTACTAATTGCCACAATCCATTTAGGATAACTAAAGTACAGAAATACTAATTGGTGCTTCCAACATTACCTTGTGCAGCAAAAGTAACTGGAAAGGAGTCCCAGTCACCTGACTGAAGCTATCTGGTATATACCCTGAGCTGAATGTACTATGGTATTTTAAAAAAACACAGCACAAAAGGATTAATAGAAGAAAGTTTCACTTAAAACAATGAAAAAATAGGTTCAACTTAATTATTTAACCAGTTTTTATTAACTTGCAAAGGTATTTTTTTAAAATACCTGTGGCAGAGAGAGAGAATGATAGACAAAAGACTACCTTGTGTGTATTTATGGAGTTTACAGTGACAGAGTCAATTGTCACTTGATGGTGCTGTGGCTCCATGGCTTTCTTTTTCCAGCTTTTCCATATTACCACGTCTGAGATACAGTGTCTAAATCTTCTCCAGCAAACACAGATCTCAAAAGTTCAAACAAAGACCATAATATCAAAAGTGCCTTTAGCATGGAGCCAACTAACAGGAAGGCACCCAGGCCTGAGGGGAAGATAAACTTGTCTGTCAGTGAACAGTGGATGCTTGATGGACTGCTTAGACAATGGATGCAATTAGATTCCAAGTGCTAGATGTAAAGAAGAAATACAAGAACATGCATGATACAATGAGTCATCTGAAACCAGGAACTGCAAGTTTAGTGTGTCACCAACATTTTCATTCTAATTTTACATTACTTTTTCTTGTGTTTTAATATTGACTTTGACCACAAGTTGTAAACCTATAAAGCTGACAATTGAGTTGTAAAAGCAAATGGAAAAGCTCATTCTTCAGAAAACAAATAGCTATCAAAAATTTACATGTACAGAGAGAACATTAGATGTTTGACTTGAGAATTAACATAACTAGAATAATTCAAATAATTACATTTTTAGAGGCATTTTGCAACAAAGATTGACGATTTCAGGGGGAAAAAAGTTATTTTAAAGTATATTTAGATATTAATGCACAGACTTTCATGAGTTTCTCCCCCCAAAAGAAAACCCAAACACCATAATTTTTACCAAAATCAAATTTATGATTTATTGGTTATTTTTATTTGGAGATGGAAAAGAGGAGGCAGCTGGGCAAAATAAATATAGAATGCCTAATTAGTAATGTTGCCCATCACTTCCATTTTTAAGACCCTGATTTTGTTTGTTTATAAGTTTGCCAAACTTCAGCCATCTGGACTGAAATTTCCCAGCCTGTAAACTGATTAAAATAAAAGGAGTGAAGCTAACCAGGCATTTTAGGGATTAGAACACAGGAAAATAGTGGGTTCCACTATTGTAGAAAAAGTGATGATGTTTTTGTTGAAAATTCTGGTCTTTTTTCTGTTTTTGTGAGATGAAATGTGGTGGAGAGAGGGCCCATATAAGCAATATGACTCTTTTGTCTAATTACAAAAATCCACACAAGTATGTCAAATTTAAAGACTTTTGGGGTTTGATTGCTGTTCACACATGGCCTCTGAAGAATTGTTTGCTTTAAAATCTGAAATCTTCAAAGATTCCAGGCCCATTGGTCATGCTTCAATCTGAGGGAAGAGAGTCCTTGAATTGAGCTTGGTTCCTGTACACACAAAGTGCCTGTACTGATCATGCAGACCTTATTTTCAGAAATTTTTTTTTCTCAGACAAATAGAATGTAAAAAAATCGAGAAGAAACTGAAACAAAAAAAAAGTAATAAACTGAGTCTTGGACTGGCTAAACCTAAAACTGAGGAAAGAGGTCAGAGGGAAGATCTCAGAAAAAAAGGAGCAGAAGGGGTAAAGTTTTTAAGAAATGCAGCAATGAGCCTATGAATACCAGAATTTAGTGCTCATTAGAACCTGAAATGGTACCTAGTGTTTCTCAGTCCCACCATGTCTCTGCTCTCATTACACATCTGTGAAAGTCATAGGCCAAGTATTTTTGTCTGTAATCCTAGTCTGCACCAGTAAGCACAATGTAAACCAGTTATTCTAATAATTCAAGTGCTAAATGTGTGTTTAGGGAACCCTATCTTTACTGTCAACACCTTTATTATAACATTAAGAAAGCCTTGTTTTCGAGTGTGTACTTTTTCATCTGATTTAATCAAGGAAATTTTACTATGTAAACCCTCCAATTCTTGATGTCGCAGACCAGTGTTTAAAAGAGCTCAATGTTGCCTGCATAATTAATAAATATATTGTAATGTTCATGCACAGGAGGAGGTTTACGCTAACATGCATAATCCTGATCTTCCATGGGGGTTTTTGAGTGCTTAACTTTGCAACTCAAAGAATATACCTTTAATCAGCAGTTTAAGTAAAACCTGTGCTATATGCATAGCAAGACTGGTGAACTCTTTTGAGAAGAATTTTGAAGATTAAGTTTATCAGAGACGTGTGCAGTTTTCTATATGTTTCCCGTGGAACACAGAGATAGTAATTCTCTTATTTTTAAAGTACACTCATTTTTTTCACAAACACACAGAGAAAGGATTCTGTTTTGATGAAATATTGTATGGTAGCTTTGAACAACATTTTACACCTCAGGATGTTTTCCATAGGCTTGACAGGACTACAGTCTAGAACCAGATCTTGCTCAATTTATTTACACCTTTAGCATGCATTTCATCTCTTGCACAGCAGCTTAAGCATTAAACATTTTGCCTTTGGAAGATTTTAGTGAAAAATCAAAATAATGTATGAAGAATGAACTTTAAAGAACCAAGAGATATATTCAGAATATTTGACGTGAGAAATGCAGAACTGATAGCAGATGCTTGTGAGAGTAATCAAACATCAGACTCATGAGGACAAGCCTCACACCACTATAGTTACAATGGATATAATGAATAAAAAGTATGATACTCTTGCTATATAATGAACAATATATACAAAAAAAAAAAAAAAAGAGAAAAATGCTTACAGTGTGAATGTGAAAGAAGTAGCATTGCATAATTAAGGATATAAAAAAAATGCCGGAATTTGGCAGTTCAGAAGGGAAGAGATATTAACCTCAGGGTGATTTCCATCTGTTACTCCTAACTAATTTGAACCAGCTGAAGTCAGGCAATGTAATGTAATAACAGATAAAATTATAACTTTAACTCCTTTACACCTATACAATATATTATTAAAATAGGTTTTATTTTACCCAGGAGGAATAAAAATCTTTTTGCTTTGGATCTCTCTTTTATCTACCAACACCTATGTATTTCAAATATATCTAGTCATTAAGAACTTGATGTTCTAATGAACTTAAATGACTGTTGTAATGGATAATAATTTAGAATCAGTGTATAACAATCAGCCAGCTTTGTATTCTGATCTTGGGTGTAACTTCTAAATGTTGTCATAAAACAGATTAGTGTAATGACATATCTTAAACTAAAAAACAAGATAAATAATCTTTCTGGATTTTAGCATAGTAAGACTTCTTCTTTAATATACTTCTGACTTTATTTTATTCTTCAGTAAACAGGGAAAGAGATGAGATAGGAAAAGAGAAGAGATAGTAACAATCCTGTACTACTGTGCCAATATGTAAAGGTCATAGTGTATCTGTGCTAAGATCAAGAAACTACACCCAGATTTCCAGGCTTAGGTCCTCCATTCCCGCACTGCCGGTACCCTGCAAATGGTAGGAGTATCATTTATTTTATAAACAAAACAAGATTATTTTTTTTACATTGCCAAAGACAAAAATAGCAGCTTCCGTTCTGTATCTATGGCTTTGGAAACTCAGCAAAAAAAGTATTTTAAATTTATTTAAAAATAATAATTCCAAAAGATTTTGTGTGTCAGGATCATTTATTTATACATATTTGTGTATACTTATACAACCTGTGTTACAAAACCCATAAGAATTAACTAATGAATCTAAATTATAAAGATTTTTCTTTCTATTGGGAGGGGAGGCAGATGGAAACATGCTGTCAGAAATACTAACCAAACCATTTGTCATTTGGATGTATTTTCTTCAGAGACCTCTGTTATTCTGAGGGCAGAAGAGAGAAATGATATCTGGACATTCTCAACACAAGGTGTTGAGGACCCTCTAGTATAGAATTTGTTCTATGCTTTATAGCACTAAGTTCACAATATTCATCTGAAGGCATAAGTGCATACATTCACACTGAACACAACGTAACACTTAAGCAGTCAGATGTTTATTGTTTTTTTGCCCCACAAAAGACAGACATAAGTGGCTGTTTCTCCTAAAGCTGTTTTTATAGCCAGCTTGACAAAAGTTACAGCAAACTGTAACTGCAGTGCCCTCATTAGCCTTCATATTCAAGTGCTGGATCTGAGAGGGCTGAAGTTATCACATAGCAAACTGTCAGAGTAAATTTTATCATCTTCTGCATCTACACAGATCTGACATATATTGGTTGATGACTTATGCTTAACTACCACAACCAGACATAGCTTAAGTTTTATTGGACTGCATGGCTATGCTTTTCCCTCTGCATCCCATAATAAACCTATCCTTCTTTACTCATCAGCTCCCTTCAGTCTGCAAGGATTTCTGGGGAGAGGAAGTTGTCTCCCCTCTGGGTTTCACACCACGGCAAGGAACTGCTTGGCCTCTGACAGCCTGAGGAGTCCCTGACTTAGATGCCTCGCTTGTCCTCTGCACATCACTGCTCCATCACAGCCCCCCCTGGGTCTATGTATGCAGTGATTAGTCCTTCCCCACATAATCTATGAGCAACTACAAGCTGCTGTGAAGAGCATGTAATGAATAAAGGCACATAATCATCTTCTAAGCATGAAAAGGTTGTCCCTCCTGATATTTATAGAAACAGTTAAATGTTTTTCTACTTTTGGTTTAGTATCCTGAAAATAGTTTATATATAAAGGGCCGTCTCTTGATCCAGAAGAATAAAAGAAGTCCCTTCAACCAAATGATTAGCTTGCAAGCTTGAATTGTTGCACCAACAAATAAAAGAAATGAGGAATCAGAATTATAAAACAACCAGTCAATTATTTCCTAAAAATAATATTAATATTGCCCTCTTCCAACAACATAAGATTTATTGTTATTTGATTATTTATTTTGTGGTAGCAGAGATAACATCATTGCACTATGCATAAGGGAAGCAAATAGACTAACTACACAGGAGCCATATCTGGTGAGCATAAGAGATCTTCATTAAAGCCTACAGAACACCATCAGGCAGGTAAGGGAGGGACTGGAATAAAAGAACAACTTCTTTCTCTTTTCTTGACAAAACAGTTTGACATTCAGTCTTGCAGAACTGCCTACACAGCCTAGAAAACTGTAAATGGATGGTAGGATTTGGGCATAATGTGACAAAAGGGACTTAGTCGAGTCCTGGCTTGTATGTTTTTTACCATGGAAAAATTCTTTCCTTCTGGGAGTTCCTGAAAACTTATCATTTATATCACATAATTCAACCAGAAGATTTCATCATTCTTCTTCATTCACAAATTAAGTTCAAATCCTAGAATTCACTAAACAATTGACATATATTTTATGCAGCTTCATAAGAATTAACGTACATTTTCTTTTAAAAAACCCCCAAACTTGCAGAGAAGGGAATAGTAAAAATTTAAGAGAGTAAGACAGTCATTAATTAAAATGGATATCAGGTTCTTATGAGCAAATAGAATCAGGACAGTCATATTTGCAGCCTTATATTCGTCCTGCCGTGTTGTTTGGCAATTTATAATGTGGGCAAGCACCCATATTACTGTTGCTACCTACCAGTTTTCAACTTTTCAGTTTGCCATGTGGTACTTCAGTGAACATATACCAAATAACACTGTCTTCATGAACTGTGTTTTTTTAATGCTCTTTCTAGTAAAACTATTTCTATTACAAAGTGGGTATTATCAATATGTCAACTCTAATGACACATAGAATAATAAAATCATTTGAGTTGGAAGAGACCTTAAAGATCATTGAGTTCCAAAACCTCTGCCATGGGCAGGAACACCTCCCCACTACAGTAGGTTGCTCAAAGCCCCATCCAGCCTGGCCTTGAACACTTCCAGGAATGAGGCATCCACGACTCCTCTGGGCAACCTGTTCCAGTGTCTCACCACCCTCACTGTAAAGAATTTCTTTCTGGTGTCTAATCTAAATCTCTTCTTTTCCAATTTAAAACTGTTGCCCCTTGTCCTGTTGCTACACTTCCTCGTTAGCAGTCCCTCTCCAGCTCTTCTGTAGGCTCCCTTCAGATATTGATAGGCTGTTATAAGGTCTCCCCAGAGCCTTCTCTTCTTCAGGTTGAACAAACCCAGGTCTCTCACCCTGTCTTCATAGGAGAGGTACTCCATCCCTGTGATCATCCTTGTGACCCTCCATGTCCTTCCTGTGTTGAGGACTCCAAAGCTGGACACAATACTCCAGGTGGGGTCTCATGTGTGCAGAGTAGAGGGGCATAATTACCTCCCAAGACCTGCTGGCCACACTTCTCTTGATGCAGCCCAGGACACGGTTGGCTCTCTGGGATAGCCAGCATGCACTGCCGGCTCATGTTAAGTTTCTCATCCACAAGCACTCCCAAGTCCTTCTCCTCAGGGCTGCTTTCCAGCCATTCTCTGCACAACCTGTATTTGTGCCTGGAATTGCCAGGTCCCAGGTGCAGGACTCTGCATTTGGCTTGGTTGAACATAACACAACATAAAACTATTATGATGTAAGTGGTATTACAGGTTTTATATTCAACACGGATTATTAATCTTTGATCTTGACCAATTAACTTAGGATTTTCAAGTAACAGGTGATTTTCTGGTAGTATTTCTTAAGGAAAATAGAGAAAGTGTATTGGTGTTATTATATATGTTCAAAAAATTACCTTGTTTTTGTCATGTTTGTTGGTGGGAGGTGGTGGTGGTGGCAGTACATTTTCTTTGACCTAGCTCCTAACCACAAAATCCCAATCCAAATAAGAATAATCAAATCTTACATATACTTATTATAAAAAAAAATAAAAAGAAACAAAACCCAACCGAAACCATCAAGTTCCAACTACAATGACAATGTATGTCAATATAATAACAGATTAATGTTCTCAGGCTTTCATTCTTCTTTCCCTTCATAAAGTATTATGACAGACAGACAATAAAGTTTACTTTATTTTCAATAGAGTGTGTATTTTTTTTAGTTAGACTGTTTCCCATTTGTACAACAAAAAGGTATTGTATTAAATGTTTCCTTTAAAGTATTTTATTTTAAAATATAGCTTCTGGATTGTATTTAATAATAAACCAGGGGTAAGAAAAAAATATTAAACAGCTACATAAAAGAGAAATTGGAAACTGCTGTGAAATTGTATCTAATGCACTAACTCTCCATGCATGCTAGTCACATAACTGATTATTAGATTGGCAGATTTGCTCTTTTGTCTTCTTAAAGGGCTGTGAGCACAGCAAGAAGTAGTCTCAGTGTTTGCTCTGAGGCATAAATCACTGTGAAAACAACATCTTAGTCTGATAAACTGGTTTAGCCCACAGAATTTCCTTAGGTGTTGTGTGTACATTCTGTTTAATTGCATTCTACTTTCTCTTTAGATAAAAGAATTTCAGGTAATGAGATAAGAGATACACAGATCTGCTATTAATCTAGTGCATTGGTGACCTGTGGTAGCTAAGTTACTCTTGGAGAAAGGAGTGAGGAAAGCCAGAGATATACAGAACCCCACAAAACCCCACAGTAACACTGATTTTGTAATTTATATTGTTTAATCTATTGTCTATGGCATGCCTATGTAATGTGTAAATATATGTGTATATTATTTATATATATTAATATATTTATATGTATACAATAAATTTAAATTCAGTGCTATGTATCTAATGGTTTACAGCAAACATTACTTTGAAAGTGTTGTCTATGGACTTGGTATATTCCTGACAAAATAATTAAATGATTGCAATCTATTCCTTCTCAAAAAAATTCTCTTCTCTTCATTCTTGTTTTAACTTTACTAGAGAGATATTTATCTTCTGTCATCCAACTATTTTTGTCATTCTGGAGGACAGATTATCTCATATTTCCATGGACACCTCAATGGTTATCCCTTGATTTGTCTGTGATGTGACACAGTCTTCTCATGAGTGTCCTTACAGTTACTACGTTTGCTGATAAAAGAATGCTGTACTGGAGTAGATCTA
This sequence comes from Scolopax mira, assembly GCA_004320125.1. Lineage (NCBI taxonomy): Eukaryota > Metazoa > Chordata > Aves > Charadriiformes > Scolopacidae > Scolopax > Scolopax mira. The sequence goes on from BJBW01004422.1 coordinate 139,782, forward strand.
CTAACAATTCAATTCAGCATCTTTTCTACAGAAAAGCCATTTGTATTGACCAAAACTAAAGCAAATCATAGATGGTAAAATCTTTTCCCCCTTAGGTGATATTGAGGTTACAAAGTTCCATGAAAATCTCGTTTCAGTTCCCAGTAAATATCAGAGTAGGATTTCAGACATAAGATTTTGTCTGCTTTTAATACTTCTTTCTGTTGGGGCTAATTTGTAAAGTGAGCCCACATACAATTTTCATTATAATTTTTTAAAAATGTATTTATAATAATTCAAATAATAAATTTAATTTATAATTAAACTGCAACTGCACATCCTTTTTTTGTATCCAAATACTCCATGGAAGAAGTTAATCACCCTCAGGCCATCACTTGGTTGATTGTCCTTGACAGTAAATGGCCAAGAATGACCACTGCCTCAGATTTGCCAGATGACTGCTCCAAAGTCTACTTCAGGGAGAATAAACTAGGTTAGTTTAACTCCTTTTTGGTAGAGCCACTGTCACATTATTCATTTTGATTGAAAGTTTATGGAGCAAATCAACTGGCAGACTCAAGATGATATAACCTCCAGAAGGCAGGACATAGCAACATGGTGGAGACTGGGACTGAAACCTCTCCAGTGGCTCACCAGACCCTGAGAAGGTCATGTATCTGTGTGGTTAGTTGTACTGAGATTTTTTGTTGTGTTCCTTGACAGGCTATTTTTATTTGGAATCTGTGATTCCAAATCGGAATCCTTCGGGCTCTCCCTCCCTCTAGTTACTGGAGTTACTGATTTCCATGCTTACATTACAGAATCTGAAATGGCAAATCACAGAAGTACTCTGTATGCACCCACTACTCCTCACAACAGGGAAGGAAAGTTCCAGTTTTCCAGATGATGCGGGAACACTACCTTTACCATTCTTTTCAGCAGCATTTTTCTGCCTGATGAATTGGTGCAAATGCATTAGTAGTCTGCAGCAGGACCAGGATATTTTTCAGCTGGGTAACCATGCCCGTTTCATCACAGTTCTCTCTTTTAGTTGCTCAGCTGGTAGCAGAGCATTAACAGCAATTTACATTTCATCTCATCACTGATCGATCCCATTCACCCAGTTAACACCTCTGTCACAGAACAATGGAGGTATTCTCTAAAATATTGTTCTTGGCTCAATAGGATCGATTAAATATAAATGCCTGTTACTGTTCTGTGTTTCAATGTGTCTGGCTAACTGCTATCTTTCAAGTTGCCTGAGATTCTGTAGTGCACCATCATCGGTTTGTTTTTTTTTCCTTTTACCTGAAGGAGAAAAATTTGGAAACCAAAAGAAGAAACAAATTTTATTTTATATTAGTAGCAATTGCTGTTAGATGGCACATTTTAATAATGGCACTATTTTGTATTCTGGGAATTCATGGTGGTATTATTCAAATATATTTGGATTTTAAATATTATTTAAATATTTAAATATAATTTCAATATTAAACCAAATATTGTGGATTTTAAACCAAGAGAGGTCTGACAGAGGTTTTTTGTTCTTCTCCTTGTTTGTCAGAAATCAGCCAACACTAACAGCAGCCTCTATGTCTCCCATTCTTCTGTAGGCTAGTTGTAAGTTACATATATAGAGACTTTCTGGAAAAATTAATACAAAATTATTTGTCTGTTTCTAGTGGGCCTTAGGAAATTTAAAAGCCAATGTGTTAACTACAGTTCTTAAGGCACTGTTCAGTGTCAGAAACATATTTATTTCAATGACTGTATGGCAATATCAGCCGAGAGTATGCCTTAGAGAAGACTTGAGCTATTGGTCTAATCACTAATCCACGTGAGAGTGAGCCGAGTCTTGATCTTCAATTCTGGTCTTAGCATTTTAAGGTCATAAGAACCCCATAATTACTATTACTATGCCTGGCTGCCAGTATGGAAAGTAGCACATCAGGTGAAGTGTCACCCCTTCACATTTCAGTGCATGCAGACAGCCAGAAACTGTAGAAGAAAACCATGCAGAAGCCAAATTCCAGGTTTTTAAAGAAACTTTCAGCTGAATAGAAGTGGGAGTGCCTCTCTTCTAGGGAGAGTCACTATCTGAGTAGCAGGTCACGTCTTTTTTTTTGGATCTTGACTTAGCATGTAGGTAAAGTTTGACTAAGTCTTAGGCTTTTACTTCTCTGGCAACCTCATAACAAAAGTTCATAAAATCTTTGTTCAACTGCCTGCTAGCCTTGTAATAGTATAAAATCTTCAGGTGCATATACCTTCGTAATGAAAACATCCAGAGATATTTTCAATGTTCTTTGAATGGTATGTTCTGAAAGTTGCTGCACTCAGACAGTTGGGTTGGATGGGATCCAGAGGCTAGAGGATCCATATGTTGACATATCTCCTTGCATTGAACAAATGCTCTCATTGTTTTACTTTTAATGATCCCATAGACTCTCTCTTTTTGACTCTCCAGCTGGGGTTGCTGGTATCGTCATAACAGACATTAGTTAACTGTTCTGTAAAGATCATGATCCATGAAACCTGGGCTTTGGTGGCTTTTGACAGTAAACACCGATGATGTAATAATGCAGATGAGATATTCATTGACAGACAGGTTTCTATAAAATGCGGCATTTAAGGGAAATAATTGTTACATGAGAGTATGGAAAGTTATTCCAAAACTTGACATTTTGTGTAAGTAAAATCTTCTACTGCTTTTAATTTGGTGTGATCTTTTTTTTGCAGTGATGTTTTGGGATTGGGTCTTTTTGTTTGTTTGATGTGGTTTGGTTTCTTCCCTGTTGGACAGAATAACAGTAAGAGTTATTCTGGTATTAGTCATTGTAAGCCATTTATTTGCTACTGAAAATATTAATGGACAATTTACCAATCTCGAAACACATACTTAAGTGTTCCTCATTAATGAATGGCTAGAATCACATAGATAAAATCTAATTGCTGAAACATAAATTGCCTTAATTTTCTGGTCACTACTGGAAATTTCTGTGGCACTTAGATCTTCCAGCTTGGTAGCCCAATAAACTTATAAAATATTAATCAATTAGTATTGTACATAAAACTAGAAATGTGTGCAGTTGTTATTGCTAGCTATAATACAGATAAGCATTTATTCTATCTAAACTGTCAGTTTTATATCTAAAATATATTGGTCTAGTAATAATGACAATAAGCATTCCTTTATCTAATTTATTATGTAATTGTCCTATTTCACAAAACTCTGATTTCAGAAAGTCATGCTAAAGACACAAATTGGGTCTAAATATAATCAATTGCATATTTTGGTATAACAATTATTTTAAAGGTGTTGTATTTCTTCAGTACTGAAATAATACGGAAATTAGAAGTTGAAAGTTCCTCAGTAATGCTCTTTTAGTGCTTTTAAAATAATATACATACTTACCTGTTAGACTTCCTGGTTTGCAAGATCCAGGGATTTTATTTGCATTCTGCGTAGTGTTTGGCACAATGGGGAATATGAACTAATCTGAGGTCTGTTAACAATGTTGGAAAGCAGATAATTCTACTAGACAACCATAACAAGGGAAAATTAATGAGACATCTTTACAGAGAGTAAAAGACATACAATCCAGAAAACATAATAACCAAGAAAGCTTTTCTTTCACAAAATTTTCTTTGCAGTATTACTGCATTTTTTTGTAGCTATGTACACATGAATGTATAAGCAAAAATATTGAAGACTCTCTTGGACTTGCATATAACACTATTTGTATGCCTCTTCCTAAACACAAAACCACAGGATCTTACTCTTCAATGATTGGGATAAACTTTACAGTAGCCATGAGAGTTTTAATGCATGGGTTCACAGCAGTATGAACTAAAAGGCATGGAGAATACCAAAGCTAGGGAAATTCACTTAGTCACATGGAGCATCTCTAGATCATATGGACCATTCTCATGGTCATATGAAAAAGAAAGGAGCAACTTCACATTTGCAGGCTCTGGTCCTCATGAGGGACTTCAACCACCCTGATGTCTGCTGGGGGAACAATACAGCAAAGCATAAGTAATCCAAGAGGTTCCTGCATTTGCGATAGCTTCTCCTCAAAGAAGAACCAATGAAAAGAGGTGCTCTGCTGGACCTCGTATTCCCTAATAACAATGGGCTTACTGGGGATGCAAAAGTCAAAGGCAGCCTTGGCTGCAATGACCATGAGATAGTGGAGTTCAGGATCCTGAGGGCAGGGAGGATTGTGAAAAGCAAGCTTACAACCACAAACTTCAGGAGACCAGACTTTGGCCTCTTTGAAGATCTGCTAGGAAGGGTCCCATGGGACAAGGGTCTGGAGGGCAGGGGAGCTCAAGATCACAGCCTCGAAGCTCAAGAGAGCTCTATCTCAACAAATAGTATGTGAAGCAAAAGCATCAGAAGGCCTGTGTGTTGATGAAGTTGCTCCTAGACAAGCTCAAACACAAAAAGCAATCATACAAAGGGCAGAATTAAGGACAAGTAACTTGTGAGGAATACATAAACATTGTTCAAGCATCCAGGGATGAAGCTAGGAAAGCTAAAGTCCAAATAGAATAGAATCTGTCCAGGGATATCAAGATCAACAAGAAGGGCTTCTATAAGTACATGTGAGACAAAAGGAAGACTAGGGAATATGTGGGCCTGTTGCTCAATAGGATAGAGGACCTGTTTAGAGAGGATATGGAAAAGGCTGAGGTACCGAATGCCCTCTTTGCCTTTGTCTTTACTAGCAAGATCAGCCTTCAGGAACACCAGGTCCTAGATGCTTGATGGAAGTATTGGAGGAGAGAAGATGTGCTTTTGGTGGAAGAGAATCAGATCAGAGAATATGCAAGCAAACTGGATATAAATAAGTCCATGGATTCTGGTGGAATGAACCCACAAGTGCTGAGGTAGCTGGAAGATTGTGAGACCACTCTCCATAATCTTTGTTCCATCGTGATGACTGGGAGAAGTGCCAGAAGACTGGAGCAAAGCAAATGTCACTGCTATTTTCAAGAAGAGCAAGAAGGAGGACCCAGAGAACTAAAGGCTGGTCAGCCTTACTTCGATCTCTGGGAAGGGGATGGAGCAGCTAATCCTGAGGACCACTTCCAGGCATGTTAAGGACAAGCAAATCATCAAGAATAGTCAGCATGACTTCACAAAGAGGAAGTCATGCTTGGCCAATTTGATAAACTTCTTTGATGAGGTAACTGGCTTGATAGACAAGGAGAGAGAGTGGATGTTGTCCACTTGGATTGCAGTTGGACCTTTGACGCTCTCTCCTATAAATTCTTATAGACAAGCTGTGGATGTAGAGGTTGGATGAGCAGACAGTAAAGTAGATTGAAAATTAGCTGAATGGCTGAGCCTAGAGTGTGGTGATCAGTGGTGCAAAAGTCTAGTTGGATTCCAGTGACTAGTAGTGTGTTCCAGGAGTCAATACTGGGTCCAGTCCTTTTCAGCATCTTCATTAATGATCTAGACAACAGAGCAGACTATACCTTCAGGAAGTTTTCAGGTGATGCCAAACTGGGATTAGAGGCTGATATGCCAGAGGGTTGTACAGCCATCCAGAGGAGAAGGAGTCCAACAGGTGGAGAAAGGGTCTGTAAGGAATCTTGTTCACCTTCAAAGGGGCTGTAAGGAACCAACAAGTAGAAGTGCAAAGTCCTGCACCTGAAGATGAACAATCCCATGCACCAATGTATGTAGGGCCTGGCTATCTGGAAAGCAGCTCTGCAGAAAAGTACCTTGTAGTCCTGGTGGACATCAGACTGGGCATTAACCAGAAAGGTGCCCTTGCTGCAAAGGCAGCAAAATGACCACAAGGATGATTAAGGGACTGGAGCACCTCATATATGAGGAGGAGTCAGCAATGTATATAAATACTGGAAGTGAGGGTGCAAAGAGGATGGATCCGGGCTCTTTTCAGAGGTGTTCAGTGACAAGAACAGAGGCAATGAGCACAAACTGAAAAACAGGAGGTTCCCTCTGAACTTCAGGAAACACTTTTTTATTGAGAGAGTTACCAAATACTGGCAGAGATTGCCAGAGAGTCCAGAGACAGGAAGGGCAAGTCTCCCTCCTTGGAAATATTCAAAAGTCATCTGGAGATGGTCCTGGGCAATGTGCTCTAGGTGGCCCTGCTTAAGCAGCAGGATTGAACAAGATGATCTCCAGAGGTCTCTTCCAATCTCAGTCATTCTGTGTGAGTCTATAATTTTTCTTTTTATAATATTAGTCACTCTCACATTTTATAATATTTGTCACAGCAAATGCGGTTGTCCTCACCAGCAATTGTGTGTATTAAACTGAGTAAGTGGAAGCAGAAATAAGTTTCACAGACTGAAGATTTTAAATTGGCTCCTCTTCTTCCCACAATGCTTACAAGTTATAAAAGCTCCTACCTTCTTGCACTGAACTGAATAACAAGGACATATTTTTTCTTCAGACAGCAAAGACAAATATCCCCAAGTGAATTAAAATTCGATAACAGAATTTGATCGGCTAATTTGCTTTTAAACCCTCCCATCTGTGCAACCAATAATCACAACCAGTATAATTATCCAATTGTTGTTCAGTATGTAGCAATCTTATTACTATAAACAAAACACTGTGTTAACATTAATTGCTTTTTAATGATGCCTTTTGTGCAATGGCTACAAAACATCTATACTAAAATTAACAACTTGGAAATTAATGTTCTGTGTACCTTCATTCAACCCATTCCTTACACCTGGCTGGTAGAAAAGTACAGAGCACATCTGTGGCCTTTCAGTCCTCCTCATAATGTTTTAAAAATCTTTATCTATCTGTGGTTTCTCCCTGTATGAACTAGAAATATGACATCTCATCACTCTTTAAATATGTCTATTTTATCTCTTCTGTATCATTGTCATTTCAGTCATATTTTCCTGACATTGACTGTTCATATATCAATAAATCTTTCACACTCATATTGTCTCTTTGATTAATCCTTTGTAGTATCTATATCTAACCTTTGTAATGTTTTGGTTTTGGTTTTGTTTTTTTTTAATTTATTTTTTTTACTGATACCAAAACTAGCCTATTTGTTAGTATGAGCCGTGGATGTTCTTCCAGGGGGAAAAAAAATAATATTCAGAGCCATTGCTCTCTGTTCTGCTGAATATTTTCTGTACATTAATCTATTATCCTTCCCATCATTTGCATTTTATTTATTTCTTTCTCTCACTTCCCTTAAGCTCCTAAAAATTACCAATAGCAATAACACCCTAAATAGGAAACAATACAGGTAAATAGGTCTAATCTTTAGCTAGCTGTTCCATTGCATTGTGCTAAAAATAACAGTTAATACTAGGACTCTGGTTCTACAAAGTATACTTATTCAAGTTAAATAACTATGCTTATTTAAAAGTACTTTGCTAGTTTATAGACCATGAATGTTTTGTACTTAAATAAAAATCTGGTTCACTGATCATCTTAGAGGTAGTATTTTCTTCTTGGAAAGAAGCAAAACCACATGACCCCCAACTCATACTACCTGAAGACTGGAGGTGACAAACTCTCTACAGCAATCCATGGAAGGTGAATGCAAGTATTTGCTTCACATATCAAAAACGTTTCTTTCACCTTGTCATTTATGAATTTTCTAGGGGAAACAGTTATTTTTAGATATGTTTGACTGGCATCAATTTTGGCTTTAAAAATAGCCTAACAGTTGCTTCAACTACTATTCTAGGAAAAGGACCTGCTTCCTATTGATTGCAGCATTTAACCCCTTGCTGTTATCCAATACATATATAGCAAATCACAAAAATCAGTTTTTCCCTGAACTCTCATTAAAGACGACATAAGGCTAGCATTTTTCTAGCCTACTGAATTACTTATCTTTCCACAATTTCCCAGGTATGGCCTTCTCTCTCCATTTGTCACAATCAACTTTAAATACTTAACCGTGTTACTTATATTATACACGCTAAACTAAGGTTCATTTCACCAGCACTGAAGAGAAGGAGATGCCTTTAGAGGAGATCTTCACTGAGCTGTAGGACTGCCAACTGCCCACCATAGGCTGGTAGGTAGGACTCAGTTTTCTGCCTATGATGTGGTTCGTCAAAAGGGTGTGAAGTTCAATTAGACAATTGGTTCCAGAATATGAAAATCAAAACGAAGCATACAGTTAACATTGTGATTACTGTAGTTTACCAGAGCGGATAAGGGAAAGAATATTACTTTCTTACAATAAAACTCTTGCAGTTTTAAATTCAACATTCTCTAAAGGTTAGCTTTAGTTTTGAGAATTTTACTAAATTTCTCCAGTTAATTGGAACAAGTGAGCTCCCCAAAAGTGTGGAATGAAAAATCATTGTCATAAAATATATATATACCCCCAGTAAGTGTTCAGAGATCTGGGACAAGATAGTTTCCTTACGTTTGTGGAAATACTTAACCTCATTGTGTTGTATGCTGACAGTCATAATTGTGACTATTCCAGTGAATCTAAAATGGTAATTTTGGCTTTATTTTGATTTTTTTCTTTAGTTATAAAATAGTTTAATAAAAATTCAAAATAATGAGTAACAAATTTTATCCTTATTGATAAGATTTTTCAAAAACAAATCCTGGATTAAAAGAAATGCAATTTATACATACTTATGGACTATTTCAATTCCCTTTAGTTGCTCTATACCACTGAAAAACTACTTTTCTGGTAATTTTCAAGTAATTCTACTGGTTTCAAACAGTTTTACTGATTACATTGTCATACACATTTAAGGAAACCTGTCAAAGACAAATACTGACACTGCCTTTGAAATACTTCAGTATAGTTTTAAAGTCCAACACCTGTGTACGGGAAGCAAGATCACATGTTTAGTTAGAGCATAGTTGGAGTGTACCAATAATTCTGACATTGCATTTAGTGTGAAAGGAAAGAGACATTTTTGAGCAGTATCGGTAACAATTATGGTTACCATTGATGTGTGCTAAGTACTAACTATTTGACCTATGGAGAAAAACTCAGTATTGTTTCTAACTCAGACTTCTTAGTGAGAAAAATAATAAGTAAAGAAAGAAAGAAACTCTTTACCCCAAGCCTGATTCGAAGTCCAATTTATCCAAGGAGTTTTAAATGAAATTTCTTGAACTCTGCAGAAAGATAATCACAGAATCTTCTAGGTTGGAAGGGATCTTAAAGATCATCTTGTCCAACCATCAACCATCAACCGTCAACCGACAAAAATAGACACCCACACAACAAAAAATGAGGATCACAAATCACGCCCATGAAACAAATGTGCCACCAATAGAAGGCTAGGAATTTTTTGTTTTAAAAAAATTCAGAAAAAATAAAATTCTGAAATGACAGTAACAAAATGTCTACCAGGGTTTCCAGGAGTGGTAGCTAATTTGTTTCTATTTGTGAAATTTAACAACAGAATACAACCTCGTATTATTTTTTAACTACAGATTATACTGTACATTCTATATTTTTAATTGTATTGAATATATTCCAATACTTGAACACATTCCTTTTGTATTTAATCAGGCAAAATTATGCAGTGTGTTTGATCCCAGAATGATACAACACATTACATTACAGTGGCATGATCTTAGTACTGTTTGTTGGGCTTGGTTACTGTTCAGTGCAAAAAGTGCTTAAGTCTGTGACTGTTCTAAAGAATCAGAGAAATACTGTTGTAAATCACAGATTTTTCCTTAAACTATATTTATTTTTTTTGGTTTAGTCAATTCCGATTAAAAGAATAGCTTTTATTTGAGCTTTAAACTTTGGTAGGAAATTAAAGTCAGCTAAACTGACTTTTACCACACAACATTCTTATTAAAGGAATTAGCACAATTCAAAATCAATGTAGTAACTAGTCAATAGATGGCAAAGTGATAACTGATGGATATCGAAATGTAATCACTAATAGGAAATCCCAGAATGAATATATAGCCTCACAAATTAATTCTCAATCTAATACTACTCAATGTCTCTATCAGAGATGTGAAGAAAATATAAACAATTCTCTATCAAGGTTTATAGACAACCAAGGTCTTGTGAAGTGATAGATAATAACAGGGGTCATTTTTAAACTGAGCCAAACCATTTTTAAGAGGGTCACAGTCAAAGAGGAGTAATGGGCTCTGTCAGCTACCATTTTTCCTAGAGTCAGATGTAAAGACATAAATATGGAGGGACAAAAGATTATTGAATGGAAACTGCATCCTGAGAAGAAGCAATGACCTTGACAAAGATTTAGTGTTTGGCCATGCTGCAGAACCACCTGACCATGAATTTCCAAAAGCATTAAAAAATTCAAGGGCTAAAATTGAAGACAGACAAATTCAAAAGAAAAGAAAGACATATTATAACAGTGATTAACCTTTTGAAAAACTTCCCCCAAGAAATGCTAGAATCACCTTCATAAAAGTTTTTGAGCTAAAACTATCTTTTTAAAATCTGTACTTATTCATCCAAAAATTATTGGATTCAATGAAGGTGTAGCAAGGTGAAATTTTATAGTGGATATTATATAGAAGCTTCAACTAGAAGTTCATTAAGGCTCACTCAGTTTAGCCTTAAAATTAGTGGAAGGAGAAAAAAAATAAGAGACCCACATTATAATTTGGACTTAGAATTTCTGTTGAAGCTGCTTTTCAAATGAAAACCACACATTTGGAATAAAATAAAAAAAAAGTCAAAATACAAGTAGATATTATTTTAGAGAATCATCATTTTTTAATGTTAGTCTTCAAGGAAAACATCATTTTCAGTATAGTGTAAGTGACTGTGTTCAGGACTATAAGAAAACCATCAGCACAAACTGTATATATAATGAAGATGTAATAAAAATACCAGGGCAGAGAAAATGATACAAGAATAGGGATCATACATCTAAGAAAACAATAGTCTAATCAAGGGAAATTAATGAGAGTAGACTTTGGTATCAGTGCTTGCCCTCTCCTCAGTGAGTAATATCCGCTGTAGAGAGCAGTAAGTAGGAACATAGCAAGACACACATAGAGAGGAACAGTCTCTCTATTCAGCCTGTGTTATAGGAAGCCTTACTGCTCAAACAGATGAATTTCAGAGTACAGATTGTGAATACAGATTAAATACATGGACTAGCCAAATTAGGACTTTCATTCATTACAGGCAAATGGAACAAAGAGATGATAACCTCCTTTTCCCACTTTTCTAGTCTCGTTTACTGTTTTTTCCCTGTTCTTTTTTATGTTATTGTTTAGGTACAAAAAACCCACCTCTTCTCCTTCAGCATGACTTTCAGATTTAGAGATTATCCACTTTAGAACCCTGCTTTAATTAGGTATTGGTTAGTTAATCCCTAAAGCTCCTGTGTAACTAATCCCTCATTAAATAATCCCTATGAAAATATGCACTCTTTTGTTATGTATATTTTATACTACTTCTTTTCCTTGCCACATGTCGTTGCAATAGCAAAACAAGAGCAAAATATCCTTCAAAAAACCAAATGGATTTTTAAGAAAAGCTTCAGAATACCATGGGTGAAGCATTGGCCACGTTGAAATCAGTATGCATTTTTGCTACTGGTTTACAGGGGCCAGGCTTTCAAATCAGAACTTCCAAAAAGGTCAAAATCAAATCAAAGAGTTAAATTTTTACAAAAATTTTTAATTTCAAATGAGATGTGACTTAAAAGTAACATTTATGTGATAAGAACATCAGATTTGTAATAGGGAAGGCAGCTTCAGCATTTGGTATGTATCTCTTGTCCTAATTCTCTAGTATTCTGTAAAGTAGCTTCATTTATTTATTAATAAACAGAAGTAAATCAATGACAGAACATATGAGACTTCTACAGTCTCATATACAGTACGTGCATCACCAAGAGAATTGTGCAAGGAATGCTTGTATATATAATAATGAGACTCACTTTTAATCAGATAATTACATTGGTGTATGAAGATTGCATTGAATACAAACAGCACGCAGAGATTGGTCTTAGTAAAAAATACCTGATATCTTAGTGCATGTGTTTATTGCCATGCTACAAAAGCAAATTGTACATGCTGCATCTCTGAGTCAGGGTGACAGCTTTAAGAAGTCATCTTTCTAAATAAACAGAATATAAAACCATGCCAAGCATGTACTATACTAGACAAATACTTTTTCTTCTTTCTACTGAAATTTTCTATCTAGATAAAAGAATGTGCATGGCTAAAATTAAAAAGAAAAAGCTCAAACATGACAGTATGATTTACAGCTTCCCTAGTGAACAACCATATATAAGAGAGGAATAAAACAAAAGGCAATCAATAAATAATGTGTAAAAAAACCTTATAGCAGAGTAAAATTATGGTAGTTTTGATTCTTAATTTTATCCAGCATTGCTGCATGGAGGATGAGGTGAGAACACAAGGAGGCAAGAGAAAAATTTCCCAGAATGAGTGGCTGAAATTATTTAGCAACTAAATTATTTTTTCATGTTTATATGCACTTACCCACATGACATATATAGACGTTTTACATTATGATATATTGATACTGAAATACTTAGGATCATGAATATTACATGTTCAGCAAGAGAGGCAAAAGAGTTTCCTTTAGGATGATGTTAGTCAAAACAGCAATATAATATAAATAAGAATACTCAGAAATTACGAGTGACCATAACATTAATTTAAAACGTATCATTCTTTCTAATAAGATGATCCCACTAAAAATCAAAGAGAAGAGTAAGGACTTTTAAAAAATCATAGTAAGGAGAAGAGTAGGGAATGAGTTGTCAGAAACTATCTGGAGAGAAAGCTTGACAGAGAGGGACTCCAGAAGTCTCAGTAGGGATTTTCCAGGAAGCAATAAACCTTAGGGAGGAGTGAATAGATTTGTATAGTCTAGATTGTTTGCATGCTTCCTTTGAGAGTCTAAAGTCCTTTGTTTTACACAAACTGTTATTTCCTTTAGCAGGCTGCACTGTCAAGAGATCGCCCTGCTTTTTCCCAGGGGGAAAAGAATCACAGCATTGGAGCTACGGCATACTATGGAGGCTGCAGGACTGCGTGCCAGTATTACCCTGGCAGCTTACACATGGGAAACAAGCAGAGAGACCTCAAGGACTACAATTTAGCCTTCTCTCAGAGGTAGTGACTTAGAACCTGAGATCATGAGAGCATCATATTTGCAGCTTCTAAAGAAACCGATTAAATATATGTTTTCAAAACAGCTTAGACATGTATGTCAAAATAATATGGTGACACCTTCCATTTCAGCAGTCCTCATTTAACAGATTGGCTTTTTGCGAGCAAGGTACATAATCAAATGTCATATTTTCTAAAGACCTCATGTTAAGGATTTTTCTGTGTTCATTAAAGAGCTACAACTAAAAGGCATATGCTAACTAGGACTATTTGGTAATTTGAAAAAGTAACTTGAGTATCATCCTTTGATTAAGGACAATAGATTCTTCAGATAATTGGCTATGTAAGGTGCATCTGTATTTTGTAAGCATTATTGATGCTGTGCAGTTATTGCACTTCTTACTTTGATTTAGTGCTCATCTTAAAACCAGCCAAGTCTATTTCGAGAGAGGGTGTCTTGTGAACAATGATCAAAGTGTAAATTTATGCAAATTCAATGCTTCACCTTAATTACCTTGATGGTGCTTGTCAGCAGCCTTTTCCATGCTTTCACTGATTAGCAAGCTATCACAAATAATTATTATTTCATCTGCAATTACAATGATGCTGAGCATTGGCTTATTGCCCAGCCACTGTATTGCATCCCGCCCCTCAGCCTGCTCTTCTGGAGTTATGCCACACTGCACATCATGAACTAGCATCCCTATTTTATTCAATCAATCACCGTAAACTCCTGAACTTTATGATCCCATAAGGCAGATTCTCTCTAAACTTCTACATGTAGTATTTCTACATGAAAATGTTAAATATAGCCCAGAAAAGTGCAAGGGCAAGAAAGGGCTGTTTTCTCCATGATCATTTTGCATTATTCCCACTAGCTCTTAAAAATCCCTTCTGCTTCTCCCCTCCCCTTTTTTTCATCAGAGTACTTTACTTGAGCAAATCAAATGCCACTACTGTTGACAAATGAAATATGAACTTTAGAGGTTAACAAATTGCTTCCAAGCAACTCAAGGTTATCATTATAAAGTGGGCTCCACAGCCTGGAAATGGATTCCGTTCTATCTTGTTGGAGGCTTTGAGTAAACTCCAATACCAAGAGCAACTTCGGAAGCAAATAAGTACCTGTTTGTTCCTTTTCCCAACTGAGTAATGGAGCAGAAAAACTAACATAACCAAGCTCTGCTCACATTTCAAACAGTTTATTTGTCATTACACTGGATACACTTGCATGTATTGAGAAGGCATGAAGAATGTGGGGAAATGAATGGCTGGCTGGTTTTCTTTATGAATCCTTATCTATAATCTTAAATGACTAGCTATGGCTAACAAGCAAAAAGAAAACAAATTTAGAGGTAAAAAAAACCAATTAAGTAGCAAGGTATGGTCAAATATGTCAACTCTTAAAGCAGGACTAAAAAAAACACTGAAAGAGTCTAAAGCGATGTTTACTTATTTTAACTATAAAACACTGTTTATTGGCTCTTTAAGGTCAGAAGAAAACCACCTGAAATACAAATAAATGCTCTAGCTGAACAAACACATATTTAAGAAAAAGGAAGCTGAAGATGGTACAGACAAACTGGAGTTAATAGCAGACATCAGCTCTAAAATCATAAATGGCAACTAACTGTAAAGCATAGACCTAGTATTCCATGACTGGAAAGATACATTTATAAGTAGTCCCAGGAATAGAGCACAGGAGTTCAAGTAATACCCTAGACTTACTAACTTATAATGATTAGACCAAGGGAAAGAAGTTTAATCAAACCTTCCATAACTTAAAGGGGAGACATTCCAACTGAAACCAGAAACATCTGCAAGATATTAAAACACATTGTTTACTACCATGCATTTTGAAACTACAAATCAATATCCCAGAATAACAAACTCGTATCAGAGGATAAAAAAGCCAACATCAATTTAATCTAGAAAATTTGCAAAGAATGCAAAGTTGGTAAAAACATGCAAATTAAGTTAGTTGGGCTAATAAAGCATGGATAGAGTATTTCCAAGAGACATATAAAAGAAAACAGTGTCCTAACTGGATTCAAATTGGAGCTGGAAAGGCAAGTTGATTGAAGATTCAGAATTCTGCTTATTAATTTGCAACAAACAGACATTAAAAGCAATGTCAAGTCAAGAGATCAGATACATCTGATGAAAATTTTCCATTTTAAAATATGAAAACAAACTAGGGGTTGCCAATATGCTTCCCTAGTATAAAGTAAAGCAAAATATACAAGTTTCTGGTAGCATCTGTGCTCAACGGAATCCAACACATGCAAGGGAGCTATACAGCTGAAATACAAGCATCTACAGAAGGATGTGCTAAATAACTTTCTATAATCCAATGACTATATTTACCAGATTTCTCCTGGGCGTGATGGGAGCTTCTAGCTCACATATGGACATCTAGACTGGAATATAAGGGTATAGTGCCAACCAAGAAGTCTGCACAGTGTGGCAGATGCAGCATAGGACCTATAAGGAAGTTATGTTTTCTGGTTCGGTATCTATACCTATAGATTCCAAAACATGATCTTCAAAATACAGGTGATATCTAGGTTTAAGTAACTTACTTGCACCCTGTGTTTTAAAAACTAAAATACCAGTGTCCTAAATTGCATGTTGAATCCCTTCCCAAAAGTCTATTGAATGAAGTCAAAACCTGTAATGAACAAAATTAATCTAATCCACTAATGAGTGGATATACGTATTTGTTGCTCCCACAGATCAATTTGTTGAAAGGCTCAAAGCAGAGAAAGAGTCTCAAAAATGAACCTAAACTATCATCAGAAATAGGAATACACAAAACCCCATGTATATGGTCCACCATAAATAGTGATTGCGTAACTAGGAAAGACCAGAAAAAACTGGAACAAAAGGAGTCATCATACGCCAATATCTAAAAATCCTTGTATGTGGCAGTGAGATATTCTTTCAAATTAAGAGCTTATAGGAAGCCCCCAACCATTACATACCTACACTCACAACAAAACAGTAGCAAAATGAACATTGTGTTATCTAGCAAACTGCTGCCACATTCTGAATTGAAAACTGTAATAAAAAAAAATGACCATCCCAAATATGTTTATTTCCTCATCATTGTGAAGACTTTTCCAATTATCATTTGAAGGTTTTCCTCCTCTATCTTGGAAACTCCCTGCAGTCATGCCAGGAAGTATTTATGGGTATTTATGGAATTCCAGGTGACAAAAAAAAAAAAACAAATTGGCAATACATTTCTTTTCCTACCACTGGGAAAATGAGACAGGATTGCCTTTTCACTGAACGGCAGTGGAATCCTTCCTAATATTAAATTGTTCCTGAACTATTCAGCTGAAATAAAATGCACCAGTGCGTACTATTTTTTTTGTGTTGTGGAAAATGCAGCTATGCTTGTTTGAAAGCATACTGCTTTACTGAAAGATCTGTAATTTTACTTCATATCCTAAAACTGTAGAAATTTGAAACAGAAAAGAACTATATAATCTGATTAAGCTATTTCTGAAGTTTTCTCAATTGTACATTAACTATGATTTTGGATACCCTACTTTTAAATGCATTAATGAGGTTATTTACTGGATTGAAAAATATTCCGCAACCTGCCAGAACACAGGCAGGAAGTTATTCCAGCTATTTATGCTTCAGTTATGTTATCTCACTTCTTCATGTTATGCCCCATTGACTACCATGAAGTTAAACATGAGGGTGCTGAGTAGTGCTGTGATGCAGTAAGCATGTGTTGTATACGTTACTGAAATTTTTTCATCATCCTTTGCAAACCGAGAAGTTTGTAGCTCAAGTGTTGCATGCAGGTGATTTTACATGCCATGAAACAAGACACAGACTGCTAAACCGCTTTGCCCCACTCAATCTGATTTGTAAACCATCACTACTGACTGAGTCTTCCTTGTGATCTGTAGTACCATACCTCTGGAGAAGAATTTTTTTTAACAAGACAGTGTAGATTAATGTTTGGTGCTGAGCATATTGATGATATAACAATTTGTACATAATAAACGGGAGTGAGCATTTGCTAATGGACTAATTTATTCTATTGGTAAAAGAATGTTTCTGATAAAATCTATTTCGTATAAGTCTGTTGACTAAATCCGCTTTTGACATCATTTGCTCCTTGTCCCTGTGCAGAAACTTATAGTAAAAACCTAGGAGTTAATGTATCCTCTCTGTCACATGTTATACTAATGAGATTATATCTGTGGATCAGCTGCAGCCTGAAGTGGTATTTTATAAATAAATTTTGTATTCTGAAAACTACAGTAGCAACACATTATATGTGAATTTACCATTGCATTTGCCTTAGGCATACTGCCTTTATCTTCCTTCAACACCTGAAAAATTTTTCTTACTAATTAATTTCCATCTGAAATTAACTCTGAAGTATGATTCAATTCAACCTGCATCAAAGAGAAAAAATAAGAATTTAAACTAGATAAACATAAACATCCTGCTATCTTACCCTGCTACAAATATAGATGAGCTGGAAGCCTGAAGACAAAATGAGGTATCCCTGCAGCATGGCTGTAAATTTCTGTTCACCTCTTGCTTACTTTACCACGCAGCCTTCAAATTCCTCAGTCAGAGGCATCCAATAATTTTTATTAACTTGTCCTTCTGCCTCATTGGCTAGTTTTAAAATATGTCATTAAAATAATGTTCGACCAATGTAGTTCATTAAACAATCAGTATTTCCCTCTTATGCCCTGAACAACCTGCAAGGTTATGTCTATTCCATGGCTGCCCAGGAGGGTACTTAGGAAGGGGAGCATAGTGAATGAGTCAAAGAAAAGACTCCTGTACAGCCCATGCCTCTGTTGGTAGAGCTTGCTGTAGGCATCCTTCTATCCAAAATCCAAAATTGCCATGGAAGCAGTTTACAAGACTTTTAAAGGCTTAGCAAACCAAAATGTAGCCTAGGATGACTGTGCATGATTCAGTATACCTGACTATTTTGCAGATAACAGAGTCCTATTCTCTATAAACATCACCACAATATGAATGCAAATATCTTTAGGAGCATACGGATGGAGAAAGTAATTTTTTCTTCAATATAGTCTACTTAGTCAACAATTATACTAACTTACCTAGTACTATAATTTTTCTTGTCCTTCAAAAACTTAGAATAAAGAGAACATCCATATGATAAGAACAGTGTCAGTACCAGCAGAATGTGCCAAAACCAATTCTGAGCCCTTATCATTCATGAAATTGAAAAAAATTCATTGTCACTTTTCAAATTGAATAAACTCTAATGAGTTGTTGGCATAGCTTTTTCACTCTTCAGAGTCCCTGGCTGATGTTTACTTTTCCATGTCATAAGCTATATTGAAAAGAGAGTAATTCTTCCCCTTCCACTAAAAGTGAAGGCCTTTGAGGAACATAAGTCCTCCTCTTCCTTCCTTTATAATAAAAAGCCCCTGTTTTGGTGAGGTTGGAAAGCCCTATTTTGAAGAAAATGAAGAAATACTACAGGTCAAAAGCCAGAATCCTGTCTTTCATTTTCATTCTATTCTTAAGTTGCTTGGCCACATTATTTTAAAGAACAGCTTCACTTCAGGTAAGGTTAAAGGAGATTTTGCAGGTAGCATGAAATAGTAGCTCTGAGAAACAATATATAGTGTGTCTGTTCTGGACTGTTTCTTCTTTTCAGGTGCTTTTTCCAGGTCCTTTTCTGCTGGAAAAGAAGTGCTTTCTGAGGCCTCATACCCCAGAGATGTACAGATAAGCTCATGTGACCGGTTTAATTATTTAATTTTCTAGTTTCCATAACCACCTGTCATCCTTACAATGAGGTGTTCTGATTATGGAAAATTAAAACCTAAAATGAGAACCAAGAAAAGTAGTTAATCAAATGTTAAAAAAAAAAAAAAGGGTCTTGTCTCCTACCCTGAATTCACTCAAATTAACCATTGATTAGAGCTATAACAAAACATAAGCTATTTGTCACTCCATTGTCACCTACTTGCCACTTACTAATGCAATCCTTAGAAATTTTAAGTTTTCAAGTTCCCATTCCTAGGCACGAGGTGCATTAGGCAATAAAAAGCAATGTAGACAGCACCACTCTTCAAGCTAGCTTATTTAAGATATTTTTGAAAATGTTCTCTTATTTCATTTTCATTTCCCAAGAGAATAAGCTATATGAGGTCAGGAGAGGTCAGCGTTTCAGAGGAAGAGAAAACTGATGCATCTTCGCGCAGGCCAATTGTTAAACCTGATAGCAAGATAACATCCAAACAAACACAACAGGAGCTTCATATTGGGAATTACACTGAGAAACATCCAGTGAAATAGGCAGTCATGCTGAGGAAATACATCTCCTCTGCTTACTTTGAGGGAGACATTGAAGTCGAAATTCTCATGTTGTTGAACAGCTCAGGGAGCTCACACAGAGAGAAGATCTTACAGTTGCAGCAGCCATACGAAAGTGTTAATCAAAGTTTATGACCTAAATAAAAAAATCTGTAGAAATTTGAATTAATTTCTTTCTCACACTCCCGAGAACACTTATACACTAGTGTGCTGGTATTTCACAAACTCAGAGAATGATGCAGGACCTCTGGAAGTCAGGCGGTCCAGTCTCTTAACATGGGATCAAAGCTTCTCTCTGTGTGTAGCCTGCAGAGGAAACACTGCACTTTGTAGGAGTCTTGTATGTCAGTTTTAGAAAAAGTCTTCTGGAGAAAGCAGGGGTCTTCCTTTGTGCATTAAAAATCAGTGAAAAGTATACTAAGGAAACTAGATCAGATAAATAGCTTAGGGAGATAGGGAGAAATTGAACTGGAAATGAAACTGACTTGAAGTTTATTATGAAAACTCTATTCCATGTATGACAAGCAGAAACAAGAAAGTTCTGGTTTAGCATAATGAAATTTGTAAGTGACCATTCTTATTGGAGTCTGAAAGTCTCTTCACCAAGTGTATTTGTATGCTTATTAATTATGTTGATGAGGCAATCTGTGTTGGACGTAAATTCATGGCATGCTAACTATTATAACCATCATTAAAGCACCATTAAAATATAAGGCATCTGTAGTGCGTTTTTGTCAATAGAAAAAGCAATAAAAAGTCTGTCTCTTGCAGTTTAGCGGTGGTGAAGTGATAATGAACAGCACGTTATAAACTACTAAATCCAGAGACTGTACTAAAAGCACTTTAACATCAGTAACTTTCAATCACTGGAACATTGGTCAGATTATAACTTTTTATGAGACAAAAAGAAATTAATACATAAAGATCAACAGATAAAGTAGATGTTAATTTTTTCTTTTATGACTTGTAAAGTAGAACTGCTGAAAGATCAATGCAAATGTAGAAAATCTTCAACATCATGATCATACCTCCATTAAAATGGTCTTTTGTATTGAGACTTCATTACCAAATATGTCTTCATCACCTGAATGCATTAACATACCTGAAAATTTATAAATTTAGCCTGTTGTGCTCAGAATTCTTATTCACTTCAAATATAAAATAACACTTTTTTGTCTATTTCTTCCATTAATTTGGTATAGCTTTAGCTTTCAGACTTTTTGCCTTTGGATGTCACCATTTAATCTTGAAAAGATTTTGTGGATAAATGAATTGAAATAAAATGAAGTGAGTATAGTTAAACAAAAAGAAATCCCAATATTTAAGGCTGTAAGTACTTCATTAAGAGTCAGCAGACAATAAGGATGCTCAAATTCACTGAGGTGTTTTATTTTCTACTCATGCAATTAGGCTCTGTGAATAGAAAATATTCCCACATGACACTATTTTATTCGATGTAGTTGCACAAGTGAGAATGAGAGAAGAATTTAAAGACAGAGGGGTTCAACAACTGTCTTATAACTTGAATTGAACTAAGATCCTGTAATAATATTGTTGAGTTTATGGCAAATAGAGCTTTCAACTATAGAGAGAGAGCTTTGAAAATATACTTATTTAGCCTATAACTAATATAGTCTGCTTTATTTTTGTGTTTTTCTTTTTATCTACATTGATTCCTCAGGTGTGCTGCTGTCTACAGGTAAGACCTATCTTTTCAAATATGCTATTATGCAGTGACCGTAAAGGAAAGTGTATTTTGCAAGTCCAGAGATTGCTAATATTTGCAAAATCTTTATGCTTATGTTCACACAACAGCATACTACTCACAGGAATGGAATCTAGTGTCATCTTTGATTGAGGTTTAAATGTTTTAAATATCACTTCCACTCTCTCTGCTCTACTTTTATCCTAGATGCTCCTGAAAGGCTCAGGCAGGAAGGGGCATTTGAAACTTTTTACAGTAGTTGGGGATATGCTCTTTAAAGATATTGTAGACTATAATTATTTTTAAATGCTTATTATCTTGAAAAACCTACAGTTTTCATTCTTAAAGTAAACAAAAAGAGGCCTAAGAAACACAGTCACTCAATTTACTATGACTATTTAAGGGAAAGAAGAAGTTATTGATGAAAGATTTTTCACTTGTTGCTTAGATAGTCTTGTGACATACACTATTTGGAAAATAGTACAGAAATTCATGGAGTGATATTCAAGAGCTAAAGCTGGATTGCTTAAATGGATTTCTGTGCAACCATAGCTGCTTATAACACCAAAATTACCTGCCCAAATCCCACTGCTTGGAGTATGGGAGAGACTTGACTTGGTGGGTAACCATGAACAGGATAGAGCTGCAGCTCTAAAGCACCTTGGAAAGGGAACTTGATACACAGACAGATGAGATGGGATACAAAGCAAGTGATTGAGTGTGCAAATTGCCATGCACAAGTCCTGAGAGGTCTGCACATCCAGAGAGAATAATTAACGATTGAGATTTTCCACAGTCACCGTGGAGACAGTTTAGTACAGCTAGACTTGAGTATCATAGAAGCAAAAGAGCTAAATCCTATTTGCTTGCAATTAGTAGTAACAGACATTTCTTGCATGATACTCTTTAATATTTCAATTGCCTATGGGTTAAATTGGCTTGCATGTTTTGTTAGAGGTAACACCACTTACAAGAAAATAATTCACATTGGTAAGTCATTTTGCAATGGAAAGTTTGGGCATTAGAAAAGAACACAGCACTAAAATCCATTACTACTTTAAAAAAGTGAATTATAGCAACCTTAAATTATAAATTGCTTCAGGAGATGAATGCAAATAATTTCTAGCATGCAAATAATTATCTATATTTCAATATATTTCTCTTTCTTGAATCTTTTTAAACACTAGAGATCTCTGTTATGTACCTTAAAATCCCGATTAAGACTGTCACCTATTTCAAACCTCCTTCAAATCACATATTTTACCATTTCATGGGCAAATAATAAAAGCAGACATGATTTCTGTTACATATCAAATCATACTTTCTGTTGCACAGCAAAATGACACCCAAGACTGAGATTGTTTCCCACTTATAAACAAAATATCCAGTTTCTGTTATTAAGGAGAAAAGAGAACATTGATTATTTTTCATCTTGATGTCCTCAGGGTAGTAGATATGAAAAGGCAACATTGAAATCACTTTCTAGTAAAAAGATATAACATAGTCCATGAAAATGGAAATCAATGAAGGCTGGAGCATTGATTCCATCCCAATGGTTTCTTTGAGGACATAACACCCCAGCATCTACAACAAGTTTTTAAATCTTCACAGAGCTCAGAATAGAATTCTTGATTATATATATAGCTAGGAACATAGGCCTGGGAGATGCTGTCCTAAACCAGTGACTCTAGTCCTCTGTTGGTAGGGTACCTGTTTCGTACTCCTTAGGCAAGGAGCTCCTCCTCTTCTGTGGTAAACAAAAGCCCTACTACAAAAGAGCAAAAATCAAAGCTTAAATGTGTCCCAGAAAGAGAATAAGAAAGACTGGAAACCATTTGCTTCACAACCAAGTTCCCAGATGATCATAGGAAATGTAGCACTGCAAAGAAAGGCAGAGTTCTTCCAAAAAAAAAAGATTTAAAATCTCTGTGGGCTTTGTCAATCTGACCCAGGGGAAACATCCTGTCTCTGCCTCACATTTGGGGAATGGATAAGCAACTGGCAACAGGCTCTCTGGCAGTGGGATAGTATTTAGTCATGTTTAATTATTCCTCATCTAATTTTTCAGTGGACAAGAATAGATCCTACAAGTTGAGGAAAAACAAATCCTTTCATCAGTTCTCTCTTTTAAGAAGTAGTGACACATTATCAATGTAACTGTATTCTAAATGGTGGTCAGAGACTTGGCATCAGTATTCAAAGGCTGTGTCACATACATTTAAACTACTTCTTAGAATCTTTATATCTGGAAATGTTTTTATGTTTAAAATACAAGATTTCATGACTGCTTCAGGACTAGCGGTCAGATTTCTAAAAGTAGACATCAGCTTTCCTCCACTATGCTCAAACTGTTAAATAAGAGATATTACTTTCAGAAGGCTGTTTCATGCTTCATGTTGAAATACATTGATCGTAGTCTGGTTTCCAGTGGCCCAATTTTACACATAAGAAAATGAATAAAAAATAAAAGAAAGTACTGTAACAGTTTGCATTTGTTAACAACTTGGATGGCTTTCTCAGAATACAAGGGCAACAAGAATAAAACCGAAGAGGAATTCATTTTCATCCTTCAGTTTGTCTCATCATCAGGGCAAACCATGGCAGTATGTCAGATGCGAGAATTTTATTTCCTTTTATTACTTAGCAGATTTTATTTTTAAAAGGTCTACATGTTCCAATCTGTCTACTTTCACAGAGAGTGAAATTTACTTTAAAAACATACAGTGATAATAAGAATATATGAGGAATTTAGATATTCATAATAATGGTACTGTGAGATATCTCAGAAAATTACCAAGGACAGCGATAAGATTAATTTATCTATGTTACAGAACTGCACAAGTCATTTATAGCTCCTAGTTTAATTTAAAGTTGTTGCTTAAAGAATTCTTGAATGAGACAGTCAAGCAGCTTCATGTATTTGCTAACAAGGAGATTTACACTGCTGTAGTAAAACCTTAAACAATAAAGCTATACATTATGTTGTCATGCCAAACAAGTAAAAGAGGAAGAGAGGAGGAAAATGTTTTCACATGAGTCTTAAGGGAAAGTTAGTGAACTGCCAGAGTTTAAAAGATGTTGTTTGTATGGTACTACATCGAATTAAACCCTAAACCAATTATTGACTACTTTGAGAACATCCTGAAGAGTCTTCTGTTACAGACTCCAAAGAAGAGTGTCACAAAGAAAATTCACCTTCATTTACACATATGATATGTGCACACATGCCGTGATTGAGAGATGGGACTCCGCTTGATGCAAGCAGAATGT